>SJYA01001196.1:1283256-1359172 GCA_006410615.1 Neotragus moschatus
CATGATTCCTGTTTAAGTGTGTGTGTGTGGGGGGGGCGGGGGCGGGCGGGGTGGATAACTGTGACTTTGTGTCAATGATCTGTCAAATGCAAATTCTCAAGTAGTGTCCTCACTGTCACCGAGTCATCCAGGCTAATAACTGCAGGGCTTAATGCATATTCATGACAAAAATCCAGCTATTGTGGAGGAAATAAACACGTTAGCAATGTAATAATAGAAACTTGTCAGACGAGAGGATATTGGATTAGCATATTTATTCTGTGACGTTTGTCCAGCCCAATATAAGTGGATGCTACTTTCATGATTAATTAATTTGCTTTGCCTTCTGAATTGACTAAGGGTACTAAGTTAAATGTCTTTTTATCTTGAGTTATTTGTAGGAAAACTATGAATTAAAATTATTACAAGAAAGGACTGAAAATTGTCATTGCTAAGATTTTTTAAAATTATGGTTACAGAGACCAATTCTAACATTGAAGAAATGATGTGGATATCAGGCTTACAAAAGCTGCTGATCTGGAAAATTAGCCTTGGGGCACAGTATTCTGGACGCTTCTCCTTGTCAGGGATTTCCAGCCTTTTGGGAGTATGGCTCTCCTTATTTTGGTGTTGTTTGATTTCCAGGTTCCTGGTTTGTTCACCTTTCTCACAGGGAAGTGCTGGCTTACCTGGATATCACCTAGACGCATATGTGTGTATATACGCAAAATTAAGCCAGATTTTTCTAGGTTTTTCTTCGGAAATTTTATGAAATCTCTTGGAATTGTATTGGAAATTACTATTCAGTGTTGATTAGAGTAATTCAGTCCTTTTTCATTTTTATTCTTGAAAAATATGGTCTTCACGGTATAAAAGTCTTGGTTTTATATTTCTGTGTTTCTAAGTTTTATCTGTTCACATTCCGAAAAAAGTTTGGGACAACTCCTGAGGGCAAAACATCCTAATAGATGATTCAAAGGTAAAATCTAAGTAAAGATCAAATAAAAATATTAGAGAACTAGATATACCAAGTCTCTTGAGTAGCTAAAAGTTAGTATATAATTTAATTCTCATTTCCCAGGACAAAGGCAAAAAAGAACCAGATGATTATATATTGCTCAATATGAGACATCATTCAATAAAACAAATTTCCCCTTGGCAATGGGAAGGTAATGGGAGCTCATGGTTTTTGTTTTTGTTTTTTTAATAGAAAGCTCATAATCATTTAGTAATAAACCTTTGTTGAACACTTAAAATAAGTAAAAATGCAACATAAGTAAGATGGAGATTCTTACCTACCTAGAGGGAAAGAACATATATAGTCTTGTGTCATTAAATAGAAAAATAAGCTAAGTGGTATAAAAGGAAGAGAGAGGAAGACATTACTAATTTTGCCTAGAAGAAAACTTCACATTGGAGGTGACATAGAAGATGGGTTTTGAAAAATGAATAGAAGTTTCCTGTAGAGATAGAGGGAATTATTTCAGGTAATGCGCAGAGTGTTTATAAATGTAGAGCTGTTCTTAGTTCGGGTCATTTTACACTTTCTCTCCAAGGGACACTGAACAGTGTCTGGAGACACTTTAGATGGTCGAAGCTTGTGGGTTGGAAGGGTGGGACAATGCTAGAGGCATGTAATGTGTGGAGTCCAGGGATGTTCCTCAACATCCTCAGTATAGAGGACAGCCCGTCAAACAGGGAATTGCTGGGTTTAGAGTCTTCAGTGCTGAGGTTGACAAATCTTGACAGAGAGTCACAGATGTATCTGTGTTATCAGAACATGAGGGTATGGGAGGCTATTGACAGAAGAGGAAACTTTGGAGCTAGACTGTGAAGGCTTTAGTAAGGTTTTCTGTTTTTCTCTTTCTGTTTTTTATCATCATTGCTCTTTTGCATTCAGGTTTCCATATCAATTTTTTTGTAACAAGTTGAAGTTGTATCAACTTTATCGCTTAACTATACTATTTAATACAATATTTTAACAATTATTTATTTTTATTTCTGCACATTTTAAAGACTGTAGTAAAAAACATACCACATAAAATGAAGGTAAAGGTTTTAATGACATTTTGATGGATAAGACCCTCACGTATAGTTGTAAAGTACAAGAGTCATTCTTCAAAGGGCTGTTTCTTTCATCTTTTGAAGTCTGAAATACACCAAGGATACACACTAATTTAGTAATGACTTTTCTGCTAAAGCACGCATGAGCTAATGTACCCTATGTATATTTTTCTGATCCTCTGTCTTAAAAGCACACTTCATAGAACCTAGAGAGGCAGGCAGTCAGTGTGTACCTCAGACTTTTATGTGTGTGTTAGTTTCTCAGTCGTATCCGACTCTTTACCACGCCATGGGCTGTAGCCCGCCAGCCTCCTCTGTCCATGGAATTCTCCAGGCAAGAATACTGGAGTAGGTTGCCATTGCCTTCTCCAGGGGATCTTCCTGATCTAGGGATCGAACCTGGGTCCTGCACTGCAGGCAGATTCTTTACTGTCTGAACTACCAGGCACTGACAGTAAACTTCAGAAGGTCACTTTCAAATACCTGACATCAGCAGAGGGTATTGGGACATCACCATGCTGGGCCTGCCCAAAGAGCCACTCTTCTGTATTTGTAGGACTGATAAATCAAGTTTATGGCCAAAGTGATGAGGTATGCTGCTTTTAAGCAGTAATATCAGCACCTCTGACAATTTCTTACGTTTATGGTTTTTAGATTGATGAAAAGTTGAAAATTTTGATAATTGAGCACTTGATTGCTCTGTTTTGACTTAGGTAATTAATAAACCCCCACTATTTTGTGTAATTCTTGTCTCAAAGAGCAGAAATGCCTGTGTTTCCTCAGCCTGATTTATTACCTATATAAAAGATGAAAACATAACCCTGTGTTGATGGTTTCTAATTTGAGACTGAAATGAAGATGATTCATCTGTAAGCTTGCTGTCAGGAAAAGGGAAATGACTACTGTCTCTCAAGAATGCTTAGGTTAAATTATGACTTGGTGTGAAGGGAAAGGAATGGAGAGAAAAAATATATGCCTCAACCCATTAACAAGAATTATCTGGAAGTCAAATAGAATTCTTCCCAGTTGATGGTACCCGTGACAATGAAAAAATATTTTTCTTACCCTTAAAATGGTTTTACTTTTGTGATTGAGCGTTACAGCAGCCTAACAGAGAGTGTCTGTAAGACTTCAATGTACATTATCTAGGAGAAGTTACGAGAGGAGTTGTCTCATGCTTTTGCATTTACCATAAAGTTTATTTACTGTCAGAATTTCAAATACTTTATTTTTGGTACAATAACAGCTTTTAAATGTTTGTTCCTTTAACTAAAAGTTTGTAAATATAGAGCCTTTGAAGGGACTAAAATTCTTGTTTTATCCTGGGCAAGAAGGCAGTGTTCAAGCTTTTTATACAGTGCTGGATTAAAATGCAACACCATCTTGCCATTGAGTATGCATGTGTGTCTAAAACAGCAAATGGTGCTAATTGTATGGTGTTTTTGTGACAAAGTTAAATGGTCTTTGGAGAAGAGGGAAAAAAAAAATTTCCAGAGTATAATCTAAATCAGTTTTTTAACCCACGAATTTAGAACAATAGAGGTCGATTTGCATTTGAAGTATGGCAACAGTAAGAACAATTCCTTTTAGGAAGCCCTTATGTGCTATGGACTCTGTCTCATTTATTCAGTCCATCAGCTTTTTGAGGTGGGGCTTCTCCCCACTTTGTCCAGTGAGGAAATTGGGGCTAAGAGAGATTATATAACTTTATCTGGACTGTACAGTTATTCGTTGGTAGATTTAGGGGAAGAATCTAGGTCTGTGTGACCCTGAAGCCAATGTTTTTTTGGTTTTTTTTCCTTCTAATTTACACTTTTTCTAAATCCTTAGTTCTGTAACATAAAGGAAAAAATAAGTTTAAGAAAACAGTTAATAGCATTCATTAAAAGAAATGAATTTAAACTAAATCTTTTGTAAATTCAAATGTATTAAGATTTGCTGTTTCCCTTGAATTATCCCTCCTAAATTTTAATCAGAAATCCTTTTAAATATAAACCAGAAGTTTCATTCTGCTTTTACTTATAATTAGGTAAATGGACTGGGTAAAATAGTAAGATGGAGAGGCAGCATGGTAAAGTAACATCAGTCTTCATGTGCCCATTTCCATATATTTATACTTGTCTAGAGGGTTTTATTTTTATTTTTCTCTAAGCAGACTGTGAACAGTGAATCAATTTTATCTTCTAGAAATGTGGGACTGGTAGAAAAAACACTGCAAACATTCTAACATGTCATTTGTCTAAATTTTCAATTTCTAAAATTTGTGGTGACATTCGAAGTAAAGTTAATTTTTATACCTTTGCCCCTTAAATGTAGAAAACTTCAGCATACTTTGATAAGAGTATTATTTTTGGTCAAGCTACATTCTTTATCCTCTTTTTCTTTGGGAATTTTGTTAAGAAAGCACAGAAGTGTTGAGATTTAAATAAAGGAAAGACGTTCTGTAAATACACATCAACACACATGCCTAGACTAGTGGTGTATATGCTGCGCGCCACTGCGCCATTTGTTCTCAGCAAGCATGGAAAGGGGCTGTAGAATTCATTTGTTTGGAGGTTTGTTTGGAGTCCGTTTCCCACTTTGGGGATAAAATCCGTGACACATTCATCTTTGAATACCTCGTCCCTGACACTGCACTTAACTCAGACTCCGTAAACAATTTCTTAATTAATGATTGTATGGATGTTCCTGAATATTCAGAACTGTTGTGCGTTAGTAATTTGTCTTTCCTTGCTAGAGAACTAGTTTTTTATATCAACAAACTAACCAAATAACTGAAGTTACATTGAAGACCCTCATTTTTCTCTTAGGAACCATATTAAGTAGACATGTCGCTCATCATTCATCATCGTCATAATTAACTTGGAAGGAGTTCTTCTTATGTGCCC
The DNA here is from genome assembly GCA_006410615.1 of Neotragus moschatus. Lineage (NCBI taxonomy): Eukaryota > Metazoa > Chordata > Mammalia > Artiodactyla > Bovidae > Neotragus > Neotragus moschatus. The sequence continues at coordinate 1,288,188 of SJYA01001196.1, forward strand.
GGAGCTCTTCCATGTTTCGTCATTACAACAGTACTATAAAGCAGAGGATAATATGCTCCTCATTTTGCAGAGGGGTAATGGAAGCACAGAGAGTTTGGGTGAGGGAGTTAGTATTTGCATGCAGGCAGGCTGACTCCAGAGCTCAGGTCTTAATCACAAAGCTGTGTTGCTTTTTGTTTCACTGTCCTTGTAAACAGTGTAATGAACATAATGTAAGGAATTCCTGGTTATCTCAAGGCCTTCGTTTTGATTCTCTGCTCTCAGATGCTGGCAGTGTCATAGTGTTGTTCAGAGACCAACAATGATCTTAAGCATGAGTTTATTTCTTAAAAAGAAAAAAAAATATTAATCTTGACTGAGCCCTTTTTGCTCCTCCTTTAGTTTGTAAAATGGGAGCTAAATAGCATGGATTTTAAAAATGTGAGGCCTAAGCCCAGTGCTTACCAAGAGCTCAGTAAATACCAGTTCTCTGTTTATTGCTTCCTCTTCATATGGAGATTTAATGTTTTAAGGCAGTGACTCTCAGTTTCCTCTCATGACCCCATTACATTCTTAAACATTTCTGAGGACCTCAAAGAGCTTTTGTTTTTGTGGTTTTATCACATCAATATTTATATCAGGTTAGAAATTAAAATTGAGAACTTTAGTAAATATTTACTTAGTAGTACAAAAAAATAACAGTAATAAGCCCATTACATTTAAAAATTGGTGAAAAGAGTGGCATTATTTTACATTTTTGCATTTTTCTTTAACATGGCTCAATAGAAGGTATCGGATTTTCATATCTGCTTCTGGATTTGATCTGTTTGGATTTGTTGTTTTAGTTTATGAATATGAGAAAATTTGATTTCACACGAGTATGTAGATGGAAAAGGAGAGGAGTGTATATAGCCTTCAGCTAATTGTGGTTATCCTTATTTAATAGGGTACCAAAACTCTTGTTAGTTTCTTAGAAGCTAGTTGCAGTGTGGAATCTGAAACCAAAACAGGGAACACTTCCCTGTGCTTTGAATTTTGACTTTCATTACGCATGCATAATTTTATATTACATTGATCATTTGGAATATTTGAAAAATAGAAAAATTGCACTTTACCTTTCATTACATAATATCGGAAAATTATACTTGCTGGTATTGCTTCTGATCTTATCAATAGAGTCTTTAAATTATGGAAAAGTGTCAAGCTCAGGTTGGCAGATGCAAGTTTTTCAAAATTCTTAATTTTTACTTGAAAGCTCAAATTTTACTACTGGCAACAATTACTGTCAGTTGTTTTCTTTGAAGTGTCAGGCATATTTTATTTTTGAGAAAGTGTCTGCCATATACCAAAGTCTGTATAATCAGTTTTTGGATTTAAGTCATTTTTTTCAAGTAATACAGTGCCCATGAAAAAAAAAAAGCCTAGTTTAGCTTGCAACTCAAACAATAGTGCTTTTCTTGTGACGATTGTATTATTAATATATGAGAAATACTTCATATTTACTTACCACTTTGAAGCACAGAATTTTAAAAGACAGACTTTTAAGAGTCAATATTGAATAAAATTAGTAGTTTTTACTACTACTACTTTACTACTGATTACTTTTGAATCACACACACAAAAAGGACTTTTGTATGTGATTCTGTGGTAGGGGAATAGACTTGTTCTTGCGAAGAGGAGCTGAAAATGATTTGTTGCCCTTTTTTCACAGCCTTCCACAGACACCTCTTTCATTACTGTCCCATCCCCTAGAGCCGAATGTCTTGAACATTTCAGGTGCTGAATAAGTATTCCAATGAAAGAAAGGAAGGTCTCTTAGAAAATGTAGAATTATACACTGTTTTGTCTGAAAGCGCCGCTCCCCGCAAGCCCCTTCCCTTCCTTAAAACTCGCTGCTCCATTTTGTAACTTGTTTAGTTCAGGAACTGTGAGCTACTTTATGTCCAAAATAGTCTCATCACATTAAGCAAATCTGCTTTGAACATGCAATTCAATTTCTTTAATTAGCTTTAAAAATAAGGATCATTAAATCAGAGTGCCACCATCAATTACTGTGCTACGGTTTGCCTGTTCAATAATGCATCAGAGTTGTGCTCTACTCAGTATTTCTCTGAAAGATTTATGGAAAAGGAGACCTCCCCTCTCTTGGTTCCAAACTTGAAATAGAGCTTTATTATGTATAAAATTTTTTCCTATTCTGCCATTTTAGGTGCTGTATATCATTGAATACTCTCAGGATTCTATCCCTCTTTGCATTTCATATTTGGGATCAGTTCCAGAGAGTGTTTTACAGCATTTTTGTAAATTCACAAGAAAATAAGCACTTTTCTTGCTCTGTATGAAGAAAAGACAAGGTGCGGAATTAAAAAAAAAAAAGCCTGCAGTTCTCTGAGGTGCACCTGTTACGGCAAAATCCTCAGAGAGTGCCTTGATTCTTTTTCATTATGTTGAGGAGTAACAAACAGAAAATTGGGAAATTGAACTAGCAATATATATGTATAAACTTGTTGAAAATCTAACTAACCTGGGATTGTAAAAGCAGTGGTCGTTTTTCTTGCTTAATTTAAATAATATATTTTAGCTTGTAAATGATAGAAATATAATGTTCATCAAATGAATGTAAGTGTTTAGGTTATTTTATTCTCATTGCTGTACTATGAATTCAGATTAAGTCAAAATAACAGGACCACAAATTAGGTTTGGATAATTTGTATAGTAATGCTTTGGGAAATTCAGTTTGATCCTAAGCAATCATTTTCGTAGACAGTTACACAAGTATTTCTGGAAAGATTGATGTTTGCCATTAAATAGAGCTAGTAATGTTAACGTCTAACGTCTTTTCAGTTAACAGCCTAAAAAGGATAGATAAAATGTAAGAAGTCAGTATTTAAGCATTTTGAAGCTGTTTTAGTTAAATGAATCTATATATTTGAAAATTTTCTGTTGATCTTTTTGACTGTTTTTGGAATGATATTTATTTTGAAGAATAGTATATTTATTATTGAAAATATAATAAAAAGCAGTTTATAATTAAAAAATCTTACAAGTATATCAGCCTTGTACCAGGGTGGGTTAAATACCTTAGTATAAAAGTATAAGATAGTGTAATGATTGTTTTTTCTTCTAATTTGACATGCAATTAAATGATACAAGTGTTAAAAATTTATCATCTTTAAGGAACAAATTTTGATGTGCTTCAGCAGTTAAGACATTTGCTGAGGATTCATCTTGACTTGAGCACGTGTAAAAATTTATTTTGGGAATGGGAATTAGCCTCTTGAATCTATATCAAGCCTGTGGAAGGTAACCTATCACAGTAATAGACTAAACTTCATCTTCAGATATCCATTTCTTCATTTTCCTTTGTGTACGGTGAATGCTAGATAACTGAACTTTCAGTTTCTGTCAAAAAAGATTTAGCTTGATACGTAGAGGCTATTCCTAACCCCTCCATTTAGGATAAGTGTCTTTTGTATCATTCATTGGGGCACCCCGGGTTCTCTGCTCTTATTGTAACACTTACTTTGTAAACTTTAAAAAATATTAAGAAAACATATTCAGTACAATCAAAGGAAAATTACATAGATCAAGGATTTTTCACAAATTGAATGTAGAAGTATAACCCTTTCCATAAATCACAGGGTAGAAGGTTACCAGCACTCTATAATACTCTCTGATCCTGCAGTCAGTCCTAACAATCCCAAAGGAATGACTTATTTTTTCCAGACTATTTGAGTTACGGTTGACATATATTATTATATAAGTTTAAGATGTACCATGTGATATTTGAAATATTTGATACATGTGTACATTGCAAAATGATTATCAATGGTAAGGCCAGTTAATACATCTATTCCCTCACATAATTAACCATTTATATGTGTGTGTGGTGAAAACTTTAGAAATCTACTGTCTTAGAAGCTTTCAAGTATATAATACAGTATTGTTAACTGTAGTCATCATCGCTATATGTTAGATCCTGGAATTTATTCATCTCTTACCTGAAAGTTTGTACCCTTTGACCAGCATTTCCCCATTTCCCATACCCTGCAGTCCCTAGCAGCCACCAGTCTACTCTTTGTTTCTATGAGTTTGGCTGTTTTACATTCCACATGTAGGTCAGATTATACACTGTTTTGACTTCCATCCCATAGATAAGTATTTGAATTTTATATATTACAGTCTGAGTATTTATACTTTTGTACATGGCTTCTTTGTCTTCTCTTAGTTTCTGTGAGATTCATTTATTTTGTTGTTTGTAGCTGTCTTTCATTTTTCTTTGCATGAGTACACTAGAATATATTTTTCCTTTCTTCTGTTGACTGTGAAAGAAAGTGAACTGAAAGTTGCTCAGTCGTGTCCGACTCTTTGCAACCCCATGGACTGTACAGTCCATGGAATTCTCCAGGCCAGAATACTGGAGTGGGTAGCCTTTCCCTTCTCCAGGGGATCTTCCCAACCCAGGGATTGAACCCAGATCTCCCACATTGTAGGCAGATGCTTTACCAGCTGAGCCATAAGGGAAGCCCAAGAACACTGGAGTGGGTAGGCTATCCCTTCTCCAGGGGATCTTTCTGACCTAGGAATTGAACTGAGGTCTCTTGTATTGCAGGCGGATTCTTTCACCAACTGAGCTGTCAGGGACTGTTGACTATAATTTTGCCTTTCCCCCTCAGTTTTTGACTGTGTTATAAATAAAGCTGCCACAAACGTTCTAACATGTATCTTTTGATGTTCACAAGTGTGCATTTCTCAAGAGTGAAATTTCTGGGTCTTAAGGTATATATTCAACATGTGTATATTCTGTCCAGCTGTTTCCCAAATCAGTTGTCAATCTCTCCTTATAATGTATGAAAATCCTCATGCATATCATTGCCTTTACTTGCTACTGCCAGCTTTAGTCTTCTTCCCCCCTCCACCTATTAACTAATCTAGGGTACTTCTACTATCACATTACTGATTTAATTTGCATTTCTCAATAATGTTGAATACCTTTTTGCATGTTCGTTGGTCATTTAGAAACCCTCTTTTGTGGAATTTTCATATAAGGCTTTTGCCCACTTTTCTGTTTTGTCAGTTCAGTTCAGTTCATTTCAGTTGCTCAGTCATGCCTGACTCTTTGCGACCCCATGGATCGCAGCACGCCAGGTCTCCCTGTCCATCACCAACTCCCGGAGTCTACCCAAACCCGTGTCCATCGAGTCAGTGTTGTCCATCCAGGCATCTCATCCTTTGTCGTCCCCTTCTCTTCCTGACCCCAATCCTTTCCAGCATTAGGGTCTTTTCCAATGAGTCAGCTCTTCGCATGAGATGGCCAAAGTATCAGAGTTTCAGCTTCAACATCAGTCCTTCCAATGAACATCCAGGACTGATCTCCTTTAGGATGGACTGGTTGGATCTCCTTGCAGTCCTGGGGACTTTCAAGAGTCTTCTCCAACACCACACTTCAAAAGCATCAATTCTTTGGTGCTCAGCTTTCTTTATAGTCCAACTCTCATGTCCATACATGAATACTGGAAAAACCATAACCTTGACTAGATGGACCTTTGTTGGTGAAGTAATGTCTCTGCTTTTCAATATGCTACCTAGGTTGGTTGTAACTTTCCTTCCAAGGAGTAAGCGTCTTTTAAATTCATGGCTGCAATCACCATCTGCAGTGATTTTGGAGCCCCCCAAAATAAAGTCTGACACTGTTTCCACTGTTTCCCCATCTATGAACATTGTCAGTCCTTCTCTTATTGACTGACAAGGTTTTTTTTTTTTAATATATTCCGAATACAACATTTTGTTGAACATATGTATCACACCTGTCTTTTTCTGCTTTGTGTTTTGCGTTTTAACTCCCATTTTTGTATCTTTTGATGACCAGAAATTTAAAAAATGTATATAATGTCCAATTTCTAAACCTTTACTGGAGGTTTATGTATTTTATTAATTCATTTCTTTCAAAAGACCAACTTTTGCCTTTCTTGAATTTTCTTATTTTTAAAAAATTTTCCTCAATTCTGGCCTAACCTGTGTTATTTTCCTCCTTTTTTGGGTTTTGCATAAATTCTCTATTAGCTTATTGAGCAATATGCTTAGCTCATCGTGTTTCACGCTTTGATTTTTCTAAATATATTCATTTAAGTCTGAATCTAAGCACTGTGTTAGCTGCATGCGATAATTTTGATTTGTTATATCTTATCATTTGATTAAAATGTTTAATTTTTAATATAGTTTCTTTTATCCATGGTTTACTTAAAAGTGTATTGCTTAATTGACATGCTTTGGGCTTTATGTCACCTTTCTGTTGTTGGTTTCTAGCTTACGTTACTGTATACAGAGGTCTCTATTTGAAGTTTGCTGACGCTTTGTGAACTGCCTATAGTCTACTTAGATTACCATTTCTTTTACATTTAACATGTAGCAATTGTTGAGCGCACTGCACTGTTCTATGTATGTTAATTAAGTCAACATTATTTAGACTGTTTCCTTATTGATTTTTTTTCATCTGTCACATCTGAGAGAGACATGTTATAAATTCTGATTGTGGATTTCTCTATTTCTCATTTGCCCTGTGTTTTAAAAAATTAATTTAATTTTAATTGAAGGATAATTGCTTAACAGAATTTTGTTGTTTTCTGTCAAACATCTCCATGACTCAGCCATAGGTGTACATATTTCATATTTTTCCTCTTTCTTCACCTTCCATCCTATCTCCCTCCCCATCCCATCCCTCTAGGTTGATACAGAGCCCCTGTTTGAGTGTCCTGAGACAGACAGACTGAAACCACAATCACAGAAAACTAGCCAATCTGATCACATGGACCACAGCCTTGTCTAACTCAGTGAAACTAAGCCATGCTGTGAGGGGGAACCCAAGACAGGCGGGGTCATGGTGGAGAGGTCTCACAGAATGTGGTCCACTGGAGAAGGGAATAGCAAACCATTTTAGTATTCTTGCCTTGAGAACCCCATGAACAGTATGAAAAGGCAAAAAGATAGGACACTGAACGATGAACTCCCCAGGTTGGTAGGTGCCCAATATGCTACTGGAGATCAGTAGAGAAATAACTCCAGAAAGAATGAAGGGACAGAGCCAAAGCAAAAACAATACCCGGTTGTGAATGTGACTGGTGATGGAAGCAAAGTCTGATGCTCTAAAGAGCAATATTGCATAGGAACCTGGAATGTCTGGTCCGTGAATCAAGGCAAATTGGAAGTGGGCACACAGGTGATGGCAAGAGTGAACGTCAACATTCTAGGAATCAGCGAACTAAAATGGACTGGAATGGGTGAAATTAACTCAGATGACCATTATATCTACTACTGTGGGCAGGAATCCCTTGGAAGAAATGGAGTAACCGTCATGGTCAACAAAGAGTCTGAAATGCAGTACTTGGATGCAATCTCAAAAACGACAGAATGATCTCTNGATTATCCAGGTCATGAAGATCTTTTTTGTACAGTTCCTCTGTGTATTCTTGCCACCTCTTCTTATCTTATTTATTATTAATTTATATATTTGGTAATCAGTATGCATTTGATTTTTACTGTGTTGTGCAATCTGACACTTTTAGTCTTTCGAGTATTTAACTCCTTCATATTTAATTATTGATAAATTTGACATTTTTGTTTTCATATTCTTTTATGCCTGTTTTGTATTAACTAGTTTCTAATATCATTTTCTTCCTGTATTAGCATGTTATTTATACTTAATTTTATTATTTTTTCATTGATTAGCTTAGAGATATAGTCAGTATCCTTGACTTATTTGAGTTAACCCTAAAAAGTTATTTTGAGTTAATTATATATGTACAGAAAATTTTCAGTATGGTGTGTGTGCTTCATCAAGTTTCTTCCAGTGGTTCTAGTCTTAGTAAAGTATTATATCACTAAACTGGTATTGATAAAATGTGTGTTAATTTTTCAAATTTGTGTTATTTTTCTACTTGTGTAGATTTGTTGTAACTACCCACCATCTAAGTACTGACACATCCAGCACCACAAAGATCTCCCTTATGTTACCTTTTGTATCCAGCCATATATTCCACACCATTCCTGACCCTGGAATGTTATATATAGTATATGTATGTAGTTTGTTTCTATGTATAGAGTTTAATGATGAATATTAAAAATTTAATCATAATCTATGTGACTGATATTTTTTCACTCAACATGATCTCTCCAAGTTATTGTGCATTTTAACATTTTGTTTCTTTTTGTTGCTGAGGTTTATTCCTGCTGTGAATATACTTACTGGAGGATACTTTGTTTCCAATATTTTTCTCTTATCAGTGAAGGTACTATGGGTAATTTTGTACATGTTTCTTGTGGACATAGATTTTCTTTTTTTTCATTTCTCTATAGCAGGTGTCCAGGGGTGCCATTACTGGATCATATGGTAAATATGCCATTTGTTTCAGAAACAACCAAACTCTTTTCCAAAGGGACTCTCCTGTTTTATATTCTTTACATTTCTCCACATCCTAATCAGTGTGTGCTGTTGTCATTATTTGTTTTTTATTTAGGTATCCTTTCAGGTATAGAGTGATAACCTCATTGTGCTTTTAATCTGCATTTCTTTAATCGATCAGATGCTGAACACCTTTATGTTCTTACTTGTCATTTCTGTGTCCTCTTTGGTGCGATGTCTGTGTCTTTTGTTCATTTTTAATTGAATTTCTTAAACTGTTGAGTTTGGGATTTTCTTTATGTATTTTAGGTCTGACTTCTTTGTCAGATACACATTTCCTTAACTTACTTGATTTTTCTTTAGTACTTGCACTACTTCCTGGAAAATGGAAGGAATTTAATATATTTCCACCCCACATATCCCACTCCTGTATTTTGTGTAATTGTTCATGTCGTTTAATTCTACATGAATTTAAAGCTTCACAAGTTTTAGATGATGTGTCATAACCAATTTCTGTTGTTTTACTCACATTTTAAACCCCTTCCTGTGCTTTTCAGTGTTTTCTACATTCGGGAAATTCCATCAGAGGTCATTTTCTTTCTGCCAGAGAATTTATTTTGGTATTTATTTTGTCCCAAACTGAGAATGCTTTGTGTGTGAGTATTTGTGTGGGGCAGTTGTTCTGAAAATGTTGGGTTGTCAGTTCTTGAACATTTTTAAGTCAGATGTCAGCTTCATTCTTCTTCTAAGATAATGTCCCTTTTTGCTCGGGTAGCTTTTAAGGTCTTCCCTCTGTCTTGACTTTCAGCTGCTTTACTATGATGTACTGTGTAGACAGCCTGAAAGATGGAGACCAGATAATCTGTACTTTCTGGTAATTGTGCTCTTGTGTGATAACCTTCTTGAGTGTGGGCTGGGCTTGCTGATTTACTTCTAATGAATAGACTAGAGCAGATCTGACACTTTCTTTTTGATCTTTTAAAGTTTTTTTTTGTTGTTGTTGTTGTTACAGCTTTTATGCACATTTTCTGATTAATCTCAGAGGAAGGGTTATCTGATATAGTTATTTCCAGAGGGTGAGCTTAATTGTATTTAGAACTAAAGAGAATTGTTGTTTTCTTGCAACACTGTTAAGATGCAGCTGTCTTACTACACCTACAATTAAGTTGTTTGCTAGGTGGGAAAGATGCTGTCTTTTTCTCCTGTAACATATATTGACTGATGCTCAGAGGACTAAACACTTGTTTACTCAGGTATTTTCTTATTTGTTTGGTTCTGTAAGTATAGATTTATAAAAGTCATTTTAGAGTTACTTATGCCAGTCATAATTATTTTTATATTTGTAGGGCTCTATCATGTATAAAATATATGATGAGATATTTTTCTCTAAAAACTTATTTAAATTGTTTTGAAAGACTACATAGATGACTTGATAAAACAATTGCTGGTGATTTGGTTATGTTAGATAAAACTGTGAAGAAGAAAGATCTCATTAAAGGTTCTTTATTAAAGTTATTTCTCACATGTCCATGTACTTGCTTCACCTTTTAAAGAGAGAGTGACTAAATTTGAAAAAAAAATGATATTGTATGAGTGTGATTTATACAAGAGAGAAGATGGGGACCTCCGATACATCAAGGTATTTGTAAATGGCTACGCATGTGTTTTGTGTTAAATCAGTGTGGTTAAGTTGTATAATTGTCCTTTGTTATCATTTTTGCCTTACCTGACCTTTTAGAGTAAGTGAACCTTTTGCTGGTTCTGACTGTGGCTTGTAAGAGAGCCTCTTTCTGTCCTAAATACTGAGAGGATATTTCGTATTACTGTTCACAAAGAATTTGACAACTTTTTATCTGAATACCTTACGTAATTTTCATTTATCTTATGTTAGATGTTGGCACTAATGAAACATCCCTTAATTAAATTAATACATGTTTATTTAGTAAGAACATGAAAGACCTTTTTAGACTGAAATAGCCAGAAGCTAAACTGAAAACATAATTATTTGATGATTTTTTTTCATCTACTAGTAACTTCCCCAAATAATACAAATTGTATTTCTGTATATACAAATCACCGGATAGTTGTGTTTTCTTCTGCTTGTTTTATATTTTATAAACCAAGATAGGATTCAAGGTCTTTTTATTAACCATTTGTACTGTGTGTGCTGTGAACTGACTAGTCATGTCAAAGAAGATTCATTCCTATCCTTCCAGGAGATTTTGTTTCAGAAAACCATTTTAATAAAACTGTAGCAGAGTCATAGCTGTGCCTTCATGTTTTTCCCTATGGGAATAAATTTTCAAATTAAAAAACACATCTTTTGTATGATGGTATAATTAAATTATAGGTTTTACATATGTGATCTCTTTGCTTTTACATTTATATAGACCTCAGTCGCTGGATGGAAATAGGAGTCATTGTCATTGGTTAAGCCTTTAACAAATTTGGAGAAGACAGTCAATATCCAGTATCATATAGCATTATATATGTATATAACTTCACTCTTAGAATGCCTTCTCACCTTGTCTAACACAGTTTCAGAGCTTCTTCAGCAGTTAACTTCACATAGATAGAGTCTTTGTTCTTATAACATGATTTGTTCATTCTAGCTCACTGTAGCAAAGCTCCAGTTATTTATTCCCTATGCAAACAGCCCATAGGCATTAGGTCTTGGTGTGCAAGATCCTCACCTGTCACAGATCTCATGATCCTGTCTCCTTCAACCTGTACAGTGTATCTTCTCTTGGCACACTTTATTGAAATTGTCATGCTCAGGTTTAAAAAAATATCAGATTTGGAGTAAGAAGCTTGCTTTCAAAAAAATAATAATTGATCGTGTCTGCTGTAGATTTTAAAAGAAGCATTTGAAAGAATTCCCTGAAGCTTCTTCCTCAAACACATTGATCTCTTTTTCATTTGCTTTTATAGATGGCCAACCAAATAATTGTGGATTGATGGTAACTAGGGTGATTTACTGAGTTTCCTGTTTTATTTTTCAGGACAGATAACAAACTCTTAGGCATCAATTGGTGACATATTGTGAAATATTTTGATTGCTTCTGTCAGTGGAAGCCATTTACTAATGTCTCCTTTCTAGAAATTGAAATCTAAATGATTGTTTCCTCTGTGTATAATACAAAGATGACAGGAAAAGATGTAGGTCATAATCTACTTACTAAGTGTGTGACTTTGTGTAATCATCTCATGTGTAAAATGGAAATAGTGATTTTTGGAGGTTTGTTGGGCAGATTAAATCAGAGTAGATCCTTAAACATTTATTCTGCAAATGGATATTGAATGCCAGCTCCATGCAAGACACTACCATAGAGAATGAGGATACAGTAGAGAATAAAATAATCAGATTTTATTGATCCACTGGAGTATTCTATGTTCTAGTCTGTCTCTACAGATTGGGATGGAAGCTACTTAACAACAGAGAACATGTAGGTGATAATAAGCACCATGAAGAAAAACAGGGCAGAGTTAGCTCATGGAGTGTAATTCTGGGATACACTGTCAGGGAGCCTTCTCTGAGGTGATGTTGAGTGCACTTGGAAGAAGTAAAGATGTAAGCATGTAGATACTTAGGGGAAGGATGTCTAGCCTTGGCGGCTAGAGAGAGCAGCTTGGTGGTTTGAGGAACAGTGATCAGTTATAGCTGAAGCTGTGTGTGAAGGACAGAGTGCTGATGAGTTCAGAGAGAGATCCAAAAATGTAATTGATATAGTCTTTCTTCTGATTAATTATAAAGTTATATTCCATATACTTTATAGATATGTAAAATTAGGTCTGGTTGTTTGCACTAGTTGAATGATTATTTACCTTAATGAAATATTATTATTGTTTATTATTATTTAGGATTAATATATTAATATCATTATCATTTAATTTGATAGATATATTAATATTTAGTATAATATTATTTGATAATATATTCAGTTCAGTTCATTCTCTCAGTCGTGTCCGACTCTTTGCCACCCCATGAACCACAGCACACCAGGCTTCCCTGTCCATCACTAACTCCTGGAGTCTACTTAAACCCAAGTCCATCGAGTCGCTNGTTTATTATTATTTAGGATTAATATATTAATATCATTATCATTTAATTTGATAGATATATTAATATTTAGTATAATATTATTTGATAATATATTCAGTTCAGTTCATTCTCTCAGTCGTGTCCGACTCTTTGCCACCCCATGAACCACAGCACACCAGGCTTCCCTGTCCATCACTAACTCCTGGAGTCTACTTAAACCCAAGTCCATCGAGTCGCTGATGCCATCCAGCCATCTCATCCTCTGTCGTCCCCTTCTCCTCTTGCCCCCAATCTTTCCCAGCATCAGGGTCTTTTCAAATGAGTCAGCTCTTTGCATCAGGTGGCCAAAGGATTGGAGCTTCAACATCAGTCCTTTCAGTGAACACCCAGGACTGATCTCCTTTGGGATGGACTGGTTGGATCTCCTTGCAGTCCAAGGGACTCTCAAGAGTCTTCTCCAACACCACAGTTCAAAAGCATCAGTTCTTCAGTGCTCGGCCTTCTTCACAATCCAACTCACACATCCATACGTGACTACTGGAAAAATCATAGCCTTGACTAGATGGACCTTTGTTGTCCAAGTAATGTCTCTGCTTTTTAATATGGTGTCTATATTATTATTATCAGATTATTTAGCTCTGTCACAAACAGGCACATGCAAGCAACTAGAATATATTTCCAAAATGGGATCATCTTTTGTTGTTGTTGTTGTATACCTATGCTATTGTACCTGGAGCTAGCCATACTGTGAAGTTTAAGGACACTGTCCTTCAGAATGGCAGCTCTGCCCAGACTTGTGACAGAAACAGCACGAGTTCAGCTCCAAATACAGAGCTGGTAGGGAGAGTCCACACAGGACCGCTCTCACTTCTGCTACCAAACCACCCTCAGGGTCAATAGTTCATAGAAGGGCCTGTTGAACTGCCTAAAAGCTGTCAGGCTCTGCTTGCGGTCCGTCACAGGGAAAGGGTACGGTAAAGGATTATCCCAAGGCCGAGACGCGCAGCACCAAGTCTGGGGGTGCTCGTGGTGGCACGCTTCTGATCTCCTCAGGGAGCGTTCTCTTCCCACACTGGTGTGTGGCAGCTCACGTGGGGTATTGCCAACCCAGGAAGCTCGCATGAGCTTGGTGCACACAGTATTTATTGGGACATCATTTCATAGGTATGAGTGACTGTCCGTATGAGATGACTTAGTTTCAGAGTTTGAGTGGATATCATGTGGCCTTGGGGCCCACCATGAACAAGAGACACTTCCGTCATCTGGAAACATTCCAAGGATTTAGAAATTACTCCTGTAAACTGGAGACAGGCCAGGCCTCTCTTTGGCAAAGACCAAATTCTTTACTGCATAAGTTGTTATGAAAATTCGAGTAATATAGTAAGTAAATGTCTCCCTGGATTCCCATATCTTGGGGACAAGTATGTCTCCCTGGATTGCCATATCTTGGAGACAGCTATTGCTGTATTGGTTATTTAGTATATATTGTTCCAGGTGTTTAATAATTTTTAAAATGTACATTGAACTATACTTTGCCTATTGTTCGTTAACTAGGCTTTTGTACTTAAGAATGTATGTATAGATGTATGTATTTTTGTGTGTTTAAACAGTACCTTCAAATTGAATGCTAATTTTTTCACATAATTAGTGTTTAAAACTTTTTCCACCTAAAAATAATGCTTCGTTGAACATCCTTGCATGTACATCTTGATGTGTTTTTCTAATTTTTTTTCTTGATACAGAGTTGCTGAATAAAATGGTATGGACATTTTGAAATTTCATATGTACTTCATTATTACCCCTCTTGGGATGATTCCTGTGAGGTAGCTTCTGAAATATCAAAATTGTTAATAATCTCCATATTATTCTTAGGTAAACATTGCAACTTCAACAATTTCAAATGTTGAGTATGGTCACATTCCGCATCTCAGCCCAGGTGTAATTCCTACTCTACAAAATGAATCATTTTTATCATCCCCAAATAATGGAAATCTGGAAGTTCTTACAGGATTGGGTACTGCACACATCAATGGGAAACCTGCTTGTGATGAATTTGATCAACTGATCAAAAATATGGCCCAGGTAAAAGTGTTTGTTCCTCTTAGTTATGATAGAATGTGTCCTGGATAATTTGAAGAATACTTGCATATTTATATTACATATGTTAAATATATACTTTAAATATATTATTATAATAGAAAATATGGCAACAGTATATTTTGTTTTATATTCTTTTTATAAATTTTATTACATTTTACTGAACAATATAAAGTATATCTTAAATGTATATTATACTATGATATACTTATTTATGAAGACATTTTTAACATTGAAAAAATTACAATGAAAAAGATGTAGATTTTGTGTAAGTTTAAGTGCTTCAAGGATTTTTGTAAATGAAGGTTATCTTAGAAAAAAAATTAAAAAAATTTTAAACAGATTAATGCCACTAATAAGACTATGACTGCAGTGGCTGGCATGTAATTATATTCGTTGCTGCTTTTTCTGGACAGGGTCGCCAGATAGAAGTTTTTGAGCTCCTCAAACCTTCATGTGGAGGCCTTGGGTTCAGTGTGGTGGGACTGAGGAGTGAAAACCGGGGAGAGCTGGGTATATTTGTGCAGGAGATCCAGGAGGGCAGTGTGGCCCACAGGTGAGACTGTCACTGTGACTTCTCTGCTTTTGATACCACATTCAGAAGGTGCTGCTCACCCTAGAAGAATGTCAAGAAACAAAAATGCCTAAAAACAAAAACAATATAAAATGTTATTAACCAGTTTTTAGAGGTCATTAACATTGTTACAATAACAAGAAAGTCCTTTGAAAGCAGAGTAACTTTTAAATATAGTCATGACTTAATCACTCTTTAGTAAGGAAATAAACATTTGACTAGGACATTACTCCCATTGTTTTTAAACAGGCTCTTTTTGATTAGATTTAAAAATTATAGAAAAGCACTCAAATGGTTTATGATAATATCAGCTGTGTTTTATTAACATGCTCAAAACAAGTAAGAGTTGTATTTTATTAATATGCTCAAAGCAAAAAGTAAACATATCCTTCTTTGCATTCATTTGTAGAAGATAATAGCAGTACTAAAATACAACATCTAGGTTGAATGAGTAGCTAAAAGAAAGATGGCTGTTAAATGGAAGTGGTTGACTAGGGTTAGGTCAGCTGGTGCCAAAGCATATATATACTTTCCCTTCCATTTTTATTGAGATATAATTGACATATAGCACTATGTAAGTTTAAGGTGTATAGCATCATGATTGGACTTACATACATCATGGAGTGATTATCATGGTAGATTTTGTGAACAGCATGTCACATAGAACAAAATTAAAGAAATAGAGAAAAAAATATTTTAGGAGTACATTTGCAAGAAAAAACTTAAATAGTGTGGATATTAGAAAATAGACTTAAAAATAACCTGAAAATGCATGCCAAATAAGCAGTCATTTTCTTGAGATCTATCAGTTTATCTTTTATCCCCCTTTTCATTGTTAGAGATGGAAGATTGAAAGAAACTGACCAAATCCTTGCTATTAATGGACAGGCACTGGATCAGACAATTACACATCAGCAGGCCATCAGCATCCTGCAGAAAGCCAAAGATACTGTCCAACTGGTTATTGCCAGAGGCTCATTGCCTCAGGTTATCAGCCCAATAGTTTCCCGTTCTCCATCTGCAGCGAGCACAATTTCAGCTCATTCTAACCCGGTGAGTACATAAGTTTTTCAAGGGGAACAGAACATATTTTTCTAATTCTTTAAGGTTTTGCACAGGTTTGCAATTCCTATAGGTTCTTTGTATTTCTTGGGTTTTTGCCTTTTTGTTCTTTTTTCCCTTCTGAGCATAAAATATATTTTGTGCAATTATGATTAAGTTTCTGGCTTCCAAAAACTTTTTATTTATGTAGCTTTTTAACTTGAATTCATTCCTAAAAAAGGAAAAAGTCCCTTAAAAAATTGACTGTCTGTAAACAAATAAAATCTTGATTTTACTTTTTAAGTTGTTAGAGTTAGCTATCAGTGACTTTGACAGGTCATTTAATTTGGGGGCATCCCAGGTGGCTCAGACAGTGAAGAATCCCCCTGCAGTGCAGGAGACCTAGGTTCAATCCATGGGTTGGGAAGATACACTGGAGAAGGGAATGGCTACCCACTCCAGTGTTTCTGTCTGGGAAATTCCATGGACAGAGGAGCCTGGCAGGCTACAATCCATAGGGTTGCAAAGAGTTGGACATGACTGAGTGATTAACACTTTCTCACTTAACTTGAAATCTCATGCAACAAGATTTATGTAGAAAAGATTTTTAACAGCTAACATTATTTTTTCTCTGTTTCTTTGATCATCTTTTTTTAAACTCTTAAAAGGATCTTGCCAGTCTGTGTCTTTTCCTGGTTAAATAGAGCCACTGTAATGATGTATTGATAATTTCAAGAATGGCTATATCAACAGTAGTAACAACCTGTTGAAAGAGAAGTGTACTAAATAAAAGGGACCCTGTTAAAACTCATTATGTTGCACTCATTTAATACTAATCACAAAATAATATTCACAGAAATCTCAACTACAGTAAAATTTTAGTCTTCAAATTCACACGAGGGCTTTGTTTTCAGGTTCACTGGCAGCATGTAGAAACTATTGAATTGGTCAATGATGGTTCTGGTCTGGGCTTTGGCATCGTAGGAGGAAAAGCAACTGGTGTGATTGTGAAGACCATTCTGCCTGGAGGTGTAGCTGATCAGGTAAGCTATTCCAGCAGGTATTTTATGTTTTATACAATAATACAGCTTCATCTTGTATATTTTGGTCAAAAAGAAGAGACTTTGGCTTTAGATAAGGTCAGATTCTTTTGTTTTACTGGGCTTGTTTATAAAATGATTTTCTTTGACTTGGGGTGAAATACATTTCAGAAGAGACCTTGATTTTCATTTAGAGTTACAGTGATCTTAAGACTTTAAAATCAGAGAGTAGAGCCCAGGTAGTGATTTTGGTCATTTTAGAGGTAGATATTCTTTATTTATGATTGTAAGTCATTTTTATAAGCCTATTTATCTATTTTATAGCCACAAGGTATTGTGGAGAAAAGAATGTTTCATTACTAAGGGGAAAAACAAGAGTACATCCTATTTTTTATTACTTAGAGTAGTTCATTAAGCCATTGCCATTTATGCTATATAAAGTTGTTGGAATATATGTGAGAAAATTATAAAGTTACTAATTGTGATTTGTATTTTAATTTGACAAGTTCTGGTGTCTTCTTTGCCTTGATAATAATGTTTTGTGTATGAAGCTATTTGCTTTGGCATATGTATTTGAACTTAGGAAGTCAGGGTCATCAAATATTGTTCATATTGGTAAATAGAAAGCAAATTTATGGGTAACCTTATCAGTAGAGATATTGAGAGTAACTCAATAGCGTGTGTGTTTTCTCACTTTTAAATATTAGCCAGTATCAAGCAGTCTCCAGTGAAATCTCTCTAATTGACAAACTTGTGATGAATAAGCTTTCTCTTCTGTATAGAGTTGCACTAATACTGTAGGTGTTTGCCACATACCACTTTTAAATTCAAATTTGAATTTATTAAAATTAAATAATATTACCACCTCAGCTCTTCCATAAGATGAGCTATATTTCAAGTGCTCTAGAACAACAGGCCCCAACCTTTTTGACACCAGGGACCATTTTGTGGAGGACAGTTTTTGCACAGACTGGGGTGATGGGGATGGTTTCAGGATGATTCAAGTGCGTTACATTTACTGTGCAGTTTATTTCTAATCTAATGCTGCTGCTGATGTGATAGGTACCGGTTCACAGCCCCTGGAGTTGGGGATCCCTACTCTAGAGCAGTATGTTGCTTGTAGCTGCCATATTGGACATTGCAGAACATTTTAATCACTGCAGAATGTTTTTGTGGACAATGCTTGTATGGAGGCTTACCAGCTCACTGTTCACTTCCCTGGTCTGTCTGAATTTACATCTTGCAAAGATTTCATCTGCAAGCGAGTCCTTTAGGGATATTTATTTGAAATGGCAGGGCAGAAAGTTGTGATATTAACTCAGAGCTTTTTTTGTGGTTCATGCTGTATTTTGAGAAATATAGTGAGTTATACCTCATCTTTCAGTTCAGTTCAGTTGCTCAGTCGTGTCTCACTCTTTGAGGCCCCATGGACTGCAGCATGCCAGGCCTCCCTGTCCATCACCAACTCCCAGAGTTTACTCAAACGCATGTCCATTGAGTCGGTGATGCCATCCAACTATCTCATCCTCTGTTGTCCCCTTCTGCTGCCTTCAGTCTTTCCCAACATCAGGGTCTTTTCAGATGAGTCAGTTCTTCATATCAGGTGGCCAAAGTATTGGCGTTTCAGCTTTACCTAGTGGCATTTTCTCTCTTTTATTTTCCTCAAAAAACTCACAGAAAGGCTAGTGCTTTCTTGCATCAAGTGTATAGAAATCAAATCGAAAAGCTCATATCAATTATTGATTTAAATAATATTTATGAATTTTGGTTACTTATATCACATTGAATGATGTTAGGATGCTTCAAAAGAGAGTTAACACTACAACACATGTTTAATGTACCCAGAATTCACAGTATGGCTTTTTTTTGCTATTATTCCCATTCTCTCGTTTCGAGTTTCTCTGATGAAGTTAGTAATAATAACAACAAGCTGACTAACCAGTTCCTTTTTATTCAGCATGGGCGATTATGCAGTGGAGACCACATTCTAAGGATTGGTGATACAGATCTAGCAGGAATGAGCAGTGAGCAGGTAGCCCAAGTCCTCAGACAGTGTGGAACTAGAGTGAAGTTGATGATTGCAAGAGGTGCCATTGAAGAACCAACAGCACCTACCTCTTTCGGCATCACCCTTTCCTCATCCCCAGCTTCTACACCAGAAATGAGGGTAAGGACATAAAAAGTTAATGGGAAGGTCATAGACTATAGCACTTGGATGACAGTGATGTTTATTTAGAAACTAGATTTATTAATGTTAGTGTATTATTGAAAAGAATGAAACAAAATTCAGATATAGAATGTTTCAGCACTAGTAATAGTTTATTGAACAGGAATACTATCTCACAAATGAAAGATTGATTAATGTTTTGCATTTTTCTCTAAGCAGCACTTTTATGAGGAAAGTGTTTTGAAGTATGAATAAATTTAACTGAATTATATGCTACTAATACCTAAAATGTTTTATTCTATATTTTTCTTATTTAAAAGAGCTTCTGTAAGTTGGGTTATAAGTTCTAATCATTCCCTTTCAACAGCTTGCTTCTTAGTGTCTTTTGGAGGGCAAGGTGGATGAATAAAACTTACTAAAACCTTTCAATATTATTGTTTTAAGGTATGTCATATAACTGTTATAAGATATGTAATGAGAAGTGGCTATTCTTGACCTAGTTATATAAGTTTTTTAGACACAAGTTATGCTTTCAGGGTTGTAACAAAAGCTTTATTCATAGACAGAGCATTCCATCTTTGTTCTTAACTTGATCTGCAAAAAGCTAGACTGTTTCAAAATTATTATAATGTAATGTTATCTCAAATAGTTAAACTCATGCAGTATCATGGATTAAATATCAACAACATGATTTTATCCAGAAATTTCTTGAATATTTAAGAAGAGAATTATACTCACTTTCTGTTTTCTAGCAAATTCTAGTTCTACGTTCCTTTCTTGTAGATATAAAAGCAGGTTTTTTTTTCTATTACAGTTCTTTTTTTTCTAAATAGTTGCTACAAATTCCTTTTTTATCATTCTAACCTCCTCTACAAGCCCTTTACAACTTTATTAGAACACTTGAAATTTCCATGATTCTGTTGTTTTTAGGATTGTGTTTCATTTCTATTTTTTGCAATGAGAAAAAAGTAAAGAAAGCCTGTTTATGAAAGTATTTAACTGGCATTCTTTTGTGGTAAACAAAACATTTTATTCAGCAATATATAAATGAATGCAATACCGAAAACCACTTGATGTAATTGAAAGCTTAGAAAAATATCTATTCTGTGCATATCGTCATTTCTGAAGCTTGTGCCCCTTTTAAAATCATTCGATAGTCAAATTGCCACCCTCTAAAATAGCACTTGCATAAGTCTTATTAAAAATAGAAAACACATTTGTTACAATTGAAGCAGATTTCATCCTGTCATTTTCTTGTAATTATCTAAACTTTAAGCTTTTGCTAAGTTTGCATAGATAATTATGTGCAATGAAAAAATAAATCAAACTTTACTATAAAATTTTATCTCATTTTGGTGACTATCAGTGAGGTATAGAGTGTGCTTAAAGAAAATCAGAAAGCATTACCAGCTAGCCCCATTCTGCCTGTCTATTCAAACCATAGCCTTCTTTCTTTTGTGATCTTCCTAGGGTACTTTCTGGAATCTGCGGACACCACATCAGTATATAATACCAGCAACTTGTTGATGACTTACTGCACTAGTCCATTCATGCTTTATTAAGGGAGCCTTGCCCTTTAGTCCAGTATATAATAACAAGTCTACATATTAGAGAATGCTGCTTTCAAATATCTTTCCAGGGTGAAGGAAATCAGCATGGAAAGGCATGCTTTCCTTCTAAAGGGCTTTTCATGTTGAAGTTTGAATTTATAAAGCAAATACAAGGACAGTTTTCATTAATATTTGGTACCTTTAACTGGCTTTCAAAATAACCATCAGTCTATTACTATTTTATCTGGAGGACAGGTTCACCTTCATGATGTTAGAATCAACTTCCAAGTTAAGACAGAAATAATGGCATGTCTTGAGCAGGCAGTGTGGCCCTACATTCTAAGAGGGTTTGCATACTGTGCATCTTTTAGGAGCAGCGGCTCTGCAACCAGCGCCTCTGCATTTGAATTCTTCCTGTATTGGATGGTTCACTGTACAACACGTGAACCGTGAACGTCCTGATATTCAAGCTGGTTTTAGAAAAGGCAGAGGAAGCAGAGATCAAATTGCCAACATCTGCTGGATCATGGAAAAAGCAAGAGAGTTCCAGAAAAAACATCTATTTCTGCTTTATTGACTATGCCAAAGCCTTTGACTGCGTGGATCACAAGAAACTGTGGAAAATTCTTCAAGNGTGCTGCAATTCATGGGGTCGCAAAGAGTCGGACACAACTGAGTGAGTGAACTGAACTGAACTGAACTGTGTCTTTGGAAAAGTTTATGTTCCTCAGTTTCCCCAGATAAAAACTGACAGTAATTGTACTTGCTTCATAGGCTTCTTCTAAGGAGTAAATTAATTGAGACATATCAAAGGTCAATTATATAGAAACTGCTCAGTGAATGTTAGCTGGACTTTTTCTTATTCCTGATAGACAGCTGAGCAAAGTGATGCTTAGAAAAAGTCAATGACAAAGCTAGATTTGAGCTTGTTAATGTGGATTCAAAGCCTGACTTACTTCAACTCTATTATAACCTCTAACTTCTTCAAAAAGGAAGGAGAGACACTCCTGAAAATAGAATCTGTTAATAAGAAACTAGTTTTTTATGATTTTCACAAAAAACTGATAATGTATTTCTCTGAAGAGGGTGTTCAGCTTTATTCCTGACATTGCTTTTGAGTAAAAATGTGATGCTGAGGCCAAGTTGTCAAGTTTGAAGGAGTAATCCCTAACTATAATTCTTTAGCAGAGTTCTCTGAGGACTAATTACATCATACCTTTCCTAAATGAAGAAAGTGGCTTGATAAAGCTTACTTTGTCTGTCTGTGTGTTTACTTAAATGTGTTTTTTTTTGTTGTTTTTACAAATTGTATTTCAGGTTGATGCTTCAACTCAGAAAAGTGAAGAAAGTGAGACATTTGACGTGGAACTCACTAAAAATGTCCAAGGATTAGGAATTACCATTGCTGGATACATTGGAGACAAAAAATTAGGTAGTTTTTAAGCATTAATATTCTATTTCTTTTATCTTGGCAATTACATCTAATGTCTTTGTCTTATGAAATACTGAATCAACATAATATATTTTCATGTGTCTGATGATATATATTCATGATAAACTGATGGAAATCTTTCTTTGGAGTAGTGCAAGTTACTGTGATATTTTATTTCACATAAACGAAACCATTGTCTTTTTCTGTAGCCGAGGTTTCTACCAGTGATTTTGTTTGTGTGGTTTGTTGATGTACATCTACTCGGAATTAGGACTTTAGGAGAATGGAGGATGGGTATTCTTTGAGTGTACTTCGTAAATAGTAAAAGAAAACAAACTTGTTTCTAATCTTAGAGCCTTCAGGAATCTTTGTTAAGAGCATTACAAAGAGCAGTGCTGTGGAACATGATGGAAGAATCCAAATTGGAGACCAAATTATAGCAGTAAGTAACACATTTGATGACAGCTTTGTTAATTTTCATGGTTGAGAGATACATTCTCCTGGTTTACACCATTTTGAGAGCTACAGGTAGCTCTGTACTAATTTAACCTTACTTTTGTGATTTTGGGTATCAGTATTACTCATTATATTATTAGGTGGAAGTCAGAGCATTGGATAGGATTATTGATGTCATTTCTGAAAGTGGGACTCTTTCTTGAATAGCTTCTGATAGATCTGATTTCTGGTTTTAATGAGTTTGGTACATTAATAATCTTTTTTGTATTTTAGCTGCAGATACTCTGAAGATAAAAACCATACATTATAACTTTTAGTGTATTTGAATCTGAATTTGAGTTGTGTATATTTTTTAATATCAGCAGAATGACACTACTTTTGTTGGCCCCATGACCAAGGCTTCTTTAGCTATAAGAGTATAAAGAAATAGAGCCAGACCCTCTTTGTTAGATCAAGGCAGCATTGTTTTCCTAGTAGCATTAGTATGTTTGGCCATATAGCTATTCAAGGTAGTGTAAAAATAATCCAACTTTCAGTTCTGTGTTTAGTTGTAAACTGACCTACCCTAACTACTTTTCAGAACAGGAATCCAAGAAACCCTGCAGCAAGGGCTTTCTGGTTAAATAAGTTTAGGAAAAGCTTCCTGGGATACAGTTTCTTAGGGATTCACAGTACACATTGAAAAATAAAACAACTGAGAAATTTTCCAATAAAGAATCTTGTTTAACTCTTTTATTTCAGAGGTTCCTAAACTTTTGTAATCATGGGTTCTTTCTTCCCCCAAACATATATTAATATTCTCTGTAGTAGATTTGGGGAATGCTGATTTATCTTAATATGCATTTATTTATATTTTAATGAAGTCTTGATTTTTACCTTGAGATCTTAATAATAGTAAGAAAATAGAATGTTAAGATAGAGGAGTCCTGTTCACTACAGCATTATTCACAAGAGCTAAGATGAATAAGTGACCCAGAGTTCCATCTGCAGACAAATGGATAAAAATGTGTTATATACATACAGTAGAATATTATTTAGTCTTATAAAGAAGAAATTTCTGTTACATCCTACAACATGGATAAACCTCAAGAGCATTATGCTGAGTGAAATAAGCCAGGCCCCAAAAGACAAATACTGTGTGCTTCTACTTATATGCAGTATCAGAAGCAGTCATGCTCATGGAAACAGAAAGTAGAACAGTTATTGTGAGGGGCGGGGTAGAGGAGGAGATGGGGAGCTATTGTTCAATCTGTTTAAAGTTGCAGTTTGCAAGATGAAAATGTTCCAGAAACATGTGACAACCTGAATATACTTAGCTCTACTGAACTATACACATTAAAGATGGGTAGGATGGTAAATTTTATGTTTTTGAGTTTTCTTTCACAGCTAAACTAAAAGACTGTATGTGCCCTTTGCTTCTATATCTCAGTTCCCTGACTTTGCTTCATCTTAATTCTATAAAACTGCTATCTACCCCTGTTCACCTCTTGAAATCTGCTCTAAAGATCAAGTTGTGCGTGTCATGTAAGCTGACCGTATTCTGTAAAAGAGCTTTCCTGTTGTACCTCTGTTTTAACATACAGTGAAAATTAGCTACTTTTTTTTTTTTTAATTTTGGAGGGAAAAGAGGAGAGAGTGAATATAATATATACATACTCTAAATCTCTATCTGATAAAGAATTAAAAATTGAATACATAGCTAATTGGCCCCCCAGGCTATATATTTTAATCCAATAGAAAGCTTTCTTAAAAATCAGCATTCTTGAGCTAAAACTCAGGAGAACATACAATTTACTCACTTAAAGTATATGATTCAGAAACTCTTGGTTTATATTTGTGTTTATAGTTGTGTCTTCATGATCACAATCAATTTTTGAATAGTTTCATTACCTTTGAAAGAAATCCTGTCCCGTTAGCAGTTACTCCCTAGTTCTTAGATCCTTCCTGCCTTGAACAACTACCAACCTACTTTCTGTCTTTTTAGCCTATTCTGGACATTTCATGTAAATAGAATCATTCAGCAAGTGGTGCTTTGTGATTTGCTTCTTTTGCTTAGCCTAATGTTTTCAAGTAGGTTTGAACAAGGTCCATCCATGTGTAGCATCATCAATTCTGAGTTTATTTTTTTAATTGAATAATATTCTATTGTATTAACACACCATATTTTATTTATCCATTCATCAGTTGATGGACATTTGAATTGTTTCTACTTTTTGGCTATTATGGACAATACCACTATAAACATTCATGTATAGATTTTGTGTGGATATATGTTTTCATTTCTCCTGAGTGTATATTTGGGAGTATAATTGCTGGATCATATACCTCTGTATTTAACCATTTAGTGAGAAGCAGGATTCCTTTACCTACAATATTGAGATAAAGAAACTTCCCTAGTATGATTTTTAAGAAAACCAAATGAGTTATTTATTTGAAATACATAGTATACTTGGTACATAAGTATGGTTTAATTAAGCAGCTATTTATTGAGGGTCTGAAATGATTATACATGTAAGTCTCGCAAAAGCTTCCCTTCAAATTTGTAATTATTTGCATTGATTTACAGCTAGAATCTCATATAATTTTGCTTGGGCAAGATCAGTGCTAAAGGAGATTGTTGACTCAAAAGTGGAAGCACCTTTTTTCTGAAGTATTTTTTTGCTTTCAATAAAATCACTGTCTTTGCTCTCATCAGTGTTATGATTTTTTACTTTTAGCAACATTCTCTTCAAAGTTAGAAGCACCTTGATTTTTAAGAAATATCATACAGTGCTTTGATCATGCGTTAATTTTGTGTAAAATGCCATCATTTTATAGTCTTTGAGAGATGGGTAGGAAAATTCTTAACACTAGTTGTTTTTCATGACTGCTATCTTTTTTTTTTCAGTTTTGTCTTGGCAGCAACTATTTCGAACTATAATGTTTTTATTTTTTAATTATTGAAGTGTTGAAAGGTTTAAGAAATTATTTCCTATTNCTTCAAAGTTAGAAGCACCTTGATTTTTAAGAAATATCATACAGTGCTTTGATCATGCGTTAATTTTGTGTAAAATGCCATCATTTTATAGTCTTTGAGAGATGGGTAGGAAAATTCTTAACACTAGTTGTTTTTCATGACTGCTATCTTTTTTTTTTCAGTTTTGTCTTGGCAGCAACTATTTCGAACTATAATGTTTTTATTTTTTAATTATTGAAGTGTTGAAAGGTTTAAGAAATTATTTCCTATTATTTTCAGTTCAGTTCAGTCGCTCAGTCGTGTCCGACTCTTTGCGACCCCATGAATCGCAGCACACCAGGCCTCCCTGTCCATCACCAACTCCCCGAGTTCACCCAGACTCATGCCCATCGAGTCAGTGATGCCATCCAGCCATCTCATCCTCGGTCGTCCCTTTCTCCTCCTGCCCCCAATCCCTCCCAGCATCAGAGTCTTTTCCAATGAGTCAACTCTTTGCATGAGGAGTTTTAAAATTATTTAAATAATTATTTAAAGTTATTTAAAAATTTAAAAAATAATTAAAAAAAATAAAGTCTTTTATTATAAGATTTCTGTTTTACAAATTATGCTCTCTTAATCCCTAGGGTTTCAGTGTCAGTATTACAGGGGCAGGGAGTAGAGCCAATGAGACTTTTTCTTTACTACATGATAATTAATTTAATAAGTGGACTCTATTTTGTAAAGTCAACCAAACTTGTCATTAGATAAAGTCATATATTCATTTTTTTAGATTGGTATACAGATATCTTTGATAAAAGCAGTATAGAATTATGCATTTGATTTAAAAAATGTTATACAGGAAATGTATCATGAAAAGAAAATATGGAAAGGTATCAGATGTTGCGTTTGCTATTCTGTGACTTTGTTAGTCTCAGTTTCCCTCTTTGTATATGTGGATAATTCTAGGCCG
This sequence comes from Neotragus moschatus, assembly GCA_006410615.1. Classification (NCBI taxonomy): domain Eukaryota; kingdom Metazoa; phylum Chordata; class Mammalia; order Artiodactyla; family Bovidae; genus Neotragus; species Neotragus moschatus. Next base: position 1,314,869 of record SJYA01001196.1, read on the forward strand.
TGTTGGAGGAGGGCTTGGCCAGCTAGATTGAGTGTAGTGAGGAGCTGGCCTTTCCATTTGTTCTAACTAGGCTTTCTCCCCTGTAATTATTCATAGCAGCATCTACACTGCACTGCCATCTCCTCAAGATGGCACCCAGACAGTTTGCTGCCACTGTACCTCGTTCACAGCACTTCTGTCTCTGCGACAGTTGGCTCTCTTACTGTGATAACGAGGGGCCAGAGCTGGCCTGAGCCCTCATTCAGGTTCCAGTGCCTAGTCCCACATGGATGATGTGTGTAATTATGCTGAACAGAAAGTGCTTCCGTAAGGCTTGGGCTTTTTATGTTTATTAATCACTTCTTCATTTTATTAATAATAGTACCTCTTGAAAGCTGCTATTAAATCAAATATTAATAAAAGTTTCTGAGTAACTTTTCAGTACAAAGCGCCATGCACTGTAATTTTGGAAAAGTAGGTACCATTATTCTCATATTACAGATGAAGATACTGAGAAATTTTGAACCAAAGTCTAGGATTAAAAGTCTGTAATTATTCCATTATAGCAGTTTCTTCTGTGCTAGTACCTACCATCTGTGAGATTTGAGTAAGGAATATACTTTTAAATTCAGGTCTTCAGGTTTTGGAGGAAAAAAAGAAAACATGTTTTTTCTTTACATAATGAACTTTATTGCATTTTAGCAGACAAAATCATATACATTTGATTTTTCTTAAACCTCATATTTAAAGAATTGAGCTGTAAAAATCTAGTGCACATGAAAACTTGCAGCCTAAGTTATGTGCATTTTAAGAATTTTTATGGCACCTCAAAGTTGAGATTTTTGTGAGATTTTTCTCTATGGCTACCCTGAGAATAAGTAACATGTTTATTTCTTTTAGAGTAATTTTTGTCTTTGAGGTCTAAAGAACATTAAATTTGAACATGGCTTTAAAAGCTCTTCTAATAGAAGCCACTCTTAATACTTTATGAGTTAACATTTCAGAAAATTTCCGTGTATCTGTACTTAGGACTGTGTTCATTTATACCTTTTTATTATTTATTTAGTTTAGAAATATACTTGGTATACATAATTGTATCAGCAAATATGGACCTATCATAATATACTTAAGCACCTCTTATTCATGGAGAGGTATATTGTTTATAGTGGTTTGCTATTATAAACAACTGTGTTACATACCATTTTGTATTTTTATGGACCAAGACTTAAAACTTTTAAGTTTGCTGTAATAGTATTATTTAGATTTGAATTTTACTTATTACTCAGCACTAAACCTTGTATGCCCCATTTTTCTCAGAGTTTTAAATCTGATTAATTGCTCAGTCAGCTAGAGTGTTTTTTGAGTAAATTTCATAGGAAGAGAATGTGTTGGTAGACTTTCAGAAGCTTTTCTCTCTGAGAACCTCTTATGTTGCCTTTGCACATTTGGACGTTTGGCTGGCAATAACATAGACTTCGCATAAAGAAGACTTGGGGGGATAGTCTTAAACAGCGTTTTAAAATTTGTCTTTAGATGTCTCTTTTATCTTCGATAGGAAAAGGTCTTCCTTTTCCCCTGGAGGAAATCTTGGTCCAGTTACTATTCTCAGAGAGTGAAATGTCCTGTGGCCCTCAGGATCACCAGATACAGCTCATTTAGTAATTAAAGATTTCCCATCCTAAATGATATGCTAATGTCAGCCGCCGCCCTGGCCCAGCAGAAGCCTGCTATGAACTGGTAGAGACGGAGAGTGCGCTCCTCGTCTGTCTTCCATGCCGAGCTTTTCTTTTCCTCCCTCCCCTCCCGGTTATGCCTGCTGACCCTTACCAGTGTGAAGGAAGACAGTAAAAGGCAGCAAGCACTTCATCCCTGACTGGCACTTCTGAAACATGGTTTTTTGCTCTGTGCGTCTGGCTCATGCCTAAATGTGACAGTCGCTTGGGGTTCCTTCTTGGGTTTCTGGGGGACCCAACTAGAGATATTTGACCGAGCATTCTATGACAGATGGTGGATTTTTCATCTGACTGATTCTTCTTCCCTTTGGCTGCAATTTCTCAACATTCTGCTCCATAAATTCTCATTTTGGGGCACCATCATTCCCTAGGGGTACTCTTGGGTAGGTTTCAAGGTGGCTCCAGCCTGGCTTTCTCGTGTGTGTGTGTGTGTGTGTGTATGCATATGTGTGTGTGTGTGTGTGTGTGTGTGTGTGTGGCCCGTGCCCAGACAGAGTCAAGCTGTCAAACAGTTCTCAACATAATAGCAGTGTTCTCTTGTTTCACTGTCAGAGCAGTTAAAGAGCCTCGCCCTTAATCTCCTATAGAGCTAAACACAAGGTACTTACTGCATCCTTCCTTACAACACGTGACACAGCTCTTTGGACTTGTGGTCATACGTTGAACATCTCCGTGGGATTTATCACACTCTTCTCTAAGAAAGCAAAGCAGCCTCCTCTTCAGTCTTTGTTAATCTTTAACAGCCCAGCCCTTTACTGTCCTAAATATGTACAGATTATAATTCCAGACTGCTTAAATTTCTGCTTTGTGGTCTTCTCATAACACACTTTGGTATAAGATATAATTATAAAATCTCATGCTACAATTGATACTAGCAGATGCTATCTTATGATACTATAGGATAACATTGCATCACAACCATAATTTCCATTTTCATATATGTTACACTGAATATAAAATTTTGGGTTCATAATTTCTTTCACAAGTTATCTGCTCACTCTGTTTCCTAGAAGCTAATAGGCTTTTTTTTTTTTTTTTTGATTTTTGAAATCCAAGAATTTAATCAAGATTTGTCTGGGTGTTAGTCTTGTTTCTAGTTTTTCGTATACCTCTGATTTATAGAGGCATATTTCTTTACCTCAGAATTTCCTTGATTATTTTTCCTTAGTTATTCCCTTCTCCCATGTAATTTTTTGTAATTGTATTGATTTTCTAGATCAGCCTTAATATGTCCTCAGTTTTATTTCCCTGATCATTCTTATCTCTCTATTCTTATCCTCCGAAAACACAGGAAATTGCGTATTCCTGTCTTCATTCCAGGACTTTGTACAGTATGTAAAGTGCTGTTAATGCCTTCATTCTAATAGTTTTCTTTTTCTTTTTTGGTAGATACTTGTTTCTTCTTTGTATTTATTCTCTCCACTTCCATAAGTACAATGAAAAATGAATCTCTTTGAAGAGAAGCTTCAGAAAATATCTTTCTGTTCCCTCCAGTGACAGTCTCATTGGAAGATATTTGTACTCACGCTTCAGGGCACACATTTTCTTTGAGACTGTGGTATTCTATTCCTGTGACCTTTTTTTTTTCTCAGAGATCTGTGAGAACTATGCTTGTGCAAAAGAGGGATGAGCTAGATTTTTATACAAAGAATTCAGGAATTGCAAAGCAAGAAGGAAGGAAAAAGTTTAAATGTACAAGTCAGTTTCACTTGTAGATTAATGGACTATAGAGGCAACCAGGAAAACAGGATGAAGAACATCCTGTGTCTGTACTGAGAGATGGTTTTCTGTGCATGTTGTGGCGTTGGTTGGGGTCGTGTGTGGATGCATGTGTGTGCATAGTGTGACTTCACCGAATGTACATGATTCTGTGTCGTGTATGCTCCCAGCTTGGTGTGATGCCTGGCACTTGACTGGTTTTTGGAATCACAAGGTGAAGCCCACATGTACCTTCTGACTGCCTCCTTTTAATGAAAGATAGTTGTTGGATCTTACTGATGTTTCATCTGACAGACCAAACAAGATATTCCCTCACATGTAGATGCAGCTGCCCTGCCTTCAGTCTGGTCGTATTCAGACCATTCGTCATAGAAGTTCCTCCAAGTTACTGGTATAAGGACTTGTCTTCTTCCATGGTTTCCAGTTTTGTTTTAGTGTTTTCTCTGTTGTTATATTTTAATTAGTCTTTCTAAAAGCGAATCAATAAGATAGAGGTGGGAGGAAAGAGGAGAGAGTTAGACACCTATGTTAAAGTTGCCATTTAGTACAAAAGTATCATACAAAACTTGCAGAGTATCAGACTGATCGTTTCAACCAGAGGTCTCTAGATTTTTTATTGAATATCCTCATTGGTTAAAAATAAACAAACTATGTCAATCTGTCAAGCGATCAATCGATCTATAATCTATTCCTTTCTCCTTCCTTTTTTCTCCTATCTGTGCATTTATATATGCTATATTATACATCTTGTTTTATATATTTATTATATATTATTTTGTATACAAAGTTAATATATGAATTATATATATGTGTATGTAAAACAAAATGAGATTTTAAAGTATATTTAATTATGAATTTTATTACATTATTCCAGAAACCTCTGCAGTAAAGGTACTTCATCTTGGAGACCACTGATAACAGATCTTTATTGTAGTTCTCATTCATTTAGTAAATATTTGAATGCCTGCTATGGTCAGCACTGTGCTCAGAAAAGCATGATACTTACATAGCCATTTTACAGCTATTTCACAGTTCAAAAGGTATATCAGTTACTTTAAATTTCAGCGTTAATTATATTGTACTACTTTTTCAACTTTCCAAATTTTTCCTTTTAAAATTTTACGTATTTTAAATATCAAGCTGTTACAACCTGCATTTATTTATTTGGAAATATAATTTGCTTCACAAGTAAATCTTTGCCATATGAGCCAGTTTCCCATTTGTGAATATCTACTGTGAAAACAGCACTGGTTTTGTTGTGTTTGTGTGTGCGTGTGTATGTGTGTGTGTCCGCATGGCTTGTGGGTTGTGTTCCCCGCTCAGAGATGCCTGAACCTGGGCCGTCAGCAGTGAGAACACAGAGTCCTAACCACTGGACCACCAGGGAATTCCCAGCATTTTGTTTTGCTGACACACAGAACCTGTCCTCTTGGAGGATGCAGTCATAGACCAAATAATGCTGGAAAACATAAAATTAAATTTCTGATAAATGCCATGAAGGAGAATAGGTAAAGGGGGCTTTAACTATAGTAATGGGCATCAATAGCTTAGTTGAGGAACTAACTATTAAACTAAACAGTTATGGGCTTTTTCTCAGTGAATAAATTAGAAGCAGTGTGGGCTGGAGAGGGCTGTCCAGAGAGTCTAGACTGAAGGAACTGAATTTGCAAAGACCTCATGACTGAAAGGAGTGCTTCAAATCAGGGAAAGGGAAACGATCCTCTGGAGCTGGAGGGCAGAGAAATAGACAGGATGCTGCAGGATGAGGTCGATGATGCAAGGTGGGGTTGATACAGGCCATTCTAAGCCACATTGAGAATTGGGAGCACATCTTAAGGATTGTTCTGTGTAAGGCAGGGTGGGGTGATAAGATCATATCTGTAGTTTGCAAAGATCACTGGGGCACCCTCAAGTGTTTTGTCATTTTTGTGAACAGGAAAAAGGGAAAATATTTTTTGAAGAGGCAAAGATATAAAAAGGAAGGTAGTTTCGTCATCTTTCTTGGAATTTGTCAGCACTCTCAGTGACCACTTTGTTCACGATCGTCTATACCTCTGTGTCCTACCTAGTATTGGTTTCCAAGCTTGACTGTGTATTCGGATCACTTGAGAAATATAGAAGAATATTTTAAGAGAGAGAGAATCCTGGGCCTCACCTGAGACCCGCTGGCTTATAATTTCTAGAAGTGAGGCTCCATCACTTATATTAAAACAAATGAAACACCCCTGTGTGATTCCAGTGCATCTGAGCTAGTACTGGTCCCCAAACAGGTCAGCCCATTCCCTAACTAGGGGAGTACTCATTCCTAATTCTGTTCTCACTGACCAGCAGTAACCGTGCGTTTCATAGGTTGGTATCCTTTTAGTTTTACCATGTCTTGTTCTAACCATAGGTAGATGGCACAAACCTTCAGGGTTTTACCAATCAACAAGCAGTGGAGGTGCTGCGACACACGGGACAGACTGTGCACCTGACGCTAATGAGAAGAACTAAGCAGGATGCTGAACTGGCGTCACGGGAGGACGTCACAAAAGATGCAGTTTTGTCTCCTGTTAATGCAGATGTTAGCAAAGGTGAGAACACGTGAGTCTGATTTTTCGGTTAGACTCATACCAATTTTTTTTCTAATTCTGAAATTTTTTAAACAACAACTTAGTTGTAACTATTCATTAAGAACCGAGTAAAAAGGGATTTTAATACAATGGGGATTAACTGCAATCAGGGATTTGTCTGTTAACTGTAGAAACAACTTCTGAATAAAGCAGATTTCTGTCCTGTTGTCTCTCGGTCACCACTTCTCATTTAGGATCATCTACACTCATTTCCCTTTCTGTTGTTGCCTTACTTTGGGATGTCATTGATAACATTTTCTCTTTAGGGGGAAGTTTGTTCTGCCTAGATTATGTATGTGAGCCCTGTAATGTTTCCAAATTGCCCAGCCTTTTCTTGAAGGAATCCGCTTTAAGTCAGTGTTTAGGCTTGACTAGCTTGGTCGGTAGACTATAAGACCCTTATTTCCACATTTAGAAATGTCATTCATAAATGTTGTACATGAACATCTCTAAAAATTACCAAAATTCCCACGTAGCCCCCTGATGTAAGCATTTAATCGTAGAAGTCAGGCTGTCGGTTTGAATGTGTGTTTCATTTCTCAAACTGTTGACCATTTATTCCACACACTCCTGATTGCAGACCAGGAATCAGGGAGGCAAATCCCAGGGGAGTTTTATCACTTCTTTGTTCCATTAGCAGAAGGACTTTCCTGTAATTACCTGTGATTGTTGAAAACTTTATATACAAAAGTTAGCTCTCATCTAGGTGTTCAAATAAAGTGGAGTTTGAAAAAGTCAAGTTGCTCGATTATATTACAGGCCAAAGTGCTAAAATCTTCTTATCTTTAAGGTAATTATCAAGAAGATGAAGATTCTTTATCTCTGAGGAGAAACACCAGCATATTACCAATTGAAGAAGAAGGTAAAGACATGGAGCCAGGTGATTGCTATATTTATTACTTTTTTTAGAGAAATGACTTTTACAAATGTGGTTCAACCTCTATGGATATATTATAAATTATTAGAAAAATAGCTTTCAAAAAAGAGTGTTAAATCCTTGTTTAGAGATGTGATTAATTGCTCTAGTTGATCAAAATTGTTTATTTCTAACTGGCAGATTTTCTTGCTGAGTCAGTCTTCTTCATTTTTTTAAAACTAGAACCTGTAGAAATCATTCTGTTACAGACATGGTTTTATTTCATTCCCCTTCTTTCTTAAGATAGAATCAATATGTCTCTTACTGAACAAGCAACAGTAAAGGGTTAAAGCATTTAAAAAATAAATATAAAAAATGAATCTTTAAAGCATAAACTCTTAAATGAAAGCATGCCTATTTTGCAGGCTTTTTCCTCCAGATGTTTTTCACATTGCTTAAAGAAATTTTAAGGCAGCATTGTTACACATAATTATGTCAGCATGTTGCTGCCATCTTTTTAGGCTGGGTGGTCCATGCTTCCTTGACCTGTCATATTGCTTTAGGTGTTTGACAAATTAAATCCACTGAATGAAACCCAAGACAGATTTCCTTATGGGAATTGTGCCCTTTGCTAAATAGTTATATTGAAGCACTGCAGTTCATTAAAATATTTGCTCCTTCACTGTTAAGTATTTTTCTTGCTGAAAATTGTGATTTAACTTTTTTGGTTTAAGTGAATATTTGTGTTCCCAGTGATAGCCCAAGAGTGAGATATGTAGGATTCTCAGGTGTTAATCACAGTCTGCAATTTTTATACTAGTAAGTGTAGGAATTATTTAGGATAAAGTGAATATCGCAAGTACTTTGTTGTTCAGTCGCTCTTTCATATCCAACTCTGATCACATAGACTGTAGCACGCCAGGTTTCCCTGTCCTTCACTATCTCTTGTAGTTTGCTCAAACTTATGTCCATTGAGTCAGTGATGCCGTTCGACCATCTCATCCTCTGTTGCCTCTTTATCTCCTTCCCCTAATCCCACCATCAGGGTCATTTCCAATGAGTTGGCTCTTTGCATCAGGTGGTCAAAGTATTGGAGCTTCAGCATCAGTCCTTCCAATGAATATTCAGGGTTAATTTCCTTTAAGATTGACTGGTTGCTGTCCAAGTACTCTCAAGAGTCTTCTCCAGCACCACAGTTTCTGGAAAAGGCTAAAAAATATTTCTAAGCATGAAACGCGAGATAGTAGATGGAGGGACTGTAGTGGATGGCCTTAAAGGCTCAACTGTCTCTTTTACTTTGGTGATGTGCATTGAGAGTGAGAGGGTCTAGACTTGGGATCAGGAGTCCCACAATCTTTTTAAAATAAAGGAAGAAAATATCTAAATGATTCTAATGCCTCAACTCAAGTGCTGGTCCTCAGACAAGGGATATGGTATCGTTGCCTCTTCCACAGAAATTCAACTCATAGTGTGAGCCTGGACAAGTCATTTGACTTTTCAGTAACATCAGAAGATTGGACTTTACGGTTTTTTTTTTAAATATACCTGGAATCTCATCTTGGGGCATTTGGGGAAGGGGGAACATGGAGGGTTTTTGTGACTGTAGATTGATTGAATGAATACAAATCTTTTATTTTTAGCTTACAGATTCCCTACTTTCTTTATTCAGAATCTCACCCTTCTTGAATCACTGCTCACTTGCATAACCACTGCAGAATCAGAGAAATGGGTTATGGGAGGAGGTGGCACTGAACTGACCCTCCTGTTTTTAACTCTCATCAGGTTGAAAGGTTTCCTATAATCTGTGTTCACTCCTGCACATGTATCCCCTCAGCACTGAATCCACTTTGAAGAGAAAACACTTATTCTAGGGGGCTAGTCTCCAGATTTTTAAAGAAATATATAGTTTACTGTTTCTAGTTTCTCAAGGAGAAAGCTGAATATTATTAAAGCATAAAAAACCTGGAATAGGCCTAGAGTGAAAGCCCGTTTATTCCACTAACAAGCAGGCAGTTAATGAGACATCTGAATTTTACAATACTCTTTAAATTTGAGAATTGAATGCTAAAAGTGATGTTGAAAATCTAATTTAGGAAAATTATCCTCAACCAGTTTATTTATTTTGTTTTAATTCAGTATTGTTTACATAATTGTTTTGTGAATTTCTTCACAAAATAGATTTCACTTTCCTTTTTTTTTTAACCAATTAATAAGATTCCTATTAAAGGATTTTAATTTAATCTACATTTCCCATTTGTTTCTTATTTTTTATTTATATTTTATCATTGTACATGGAGTACATGGGGTTGCATATATTACTTGTTAATTTCTTTTGTTTGTTTTTTTCTAAGTCATAGCATGTTCCCTTCTGTACTCTGTAGAACCAAATGAAAATGAAAGAGATTAACATAGAAGGCAGTATAGTGTTTTAATAGTCACTAGAGGGCCATCAAGTGAATCCTAGAGCTACTTAGAATCCTCATACTTTTAAATAAAAGTTAGATAATATATGGATACTTTAATTGAAATATAGTTAAGACCTAAAAGATATCTCTTTAAAGAGAATAGTGGAATATACAGTTCTAAAGTGAATTGTTAAAATTGTAGAGAAATAAGAGTAAATCATATGTTAGGAGAAGAGTCAAACTTGTCATTGTCATGTCGGTTCTTCCTCTGTTCTTGTCTCATTTCAACAAAAATTTGGTATGACGGACTGAAGGTTTTAAAACAACAGAGAGTTACAGCTCAGTTCAGCTCAAGCAGACAGATCTTTTACTCCCAAGACGTGGGAGCAGGCCGACCCCAAAGGAGTTGTCATCCTCCTCCTGATTTATCTTGGCTTCCCCCTTTTTATACTTTCTGTCTCCTCCTTTTGGTTATGCCCTGTGCAAAATGCAAAATAGGGCTTGTACTCATTGCCAGTCAGTGAAAGTGAATGCAAATGGGCACCCGCTCAAAGCCTGTTGACAACTGCAAGTTATACAACAGCAGGCGTGTTGTTTATGCCTTCCCATAACTCAGTCTTTTGTCAGATGTGTGTGTGTGTGGGGGGGGGGTGTTGAGAGTATTTATGAACCCTTACTGGGCTCCTTCCTAGCTACCTAAAGGTTACCTGAAGAAGCCCCTGTGGTTGGTGTGCCTTTGGCAAAGTTGGAAAAATCTGTGGTTATTTTGTAGCACATTTGTGAGCTCCCCTGGGTGTGTCTAGGATGGGGTTTAGAGATCAGCTTGCACCCTTTTCAGCCAGGCTACCCCTCATTGCTCATGCCAAACTTGCCACCTAACAGTATGACAGCCAGGTTCTCTTCGCTGTGTCTCTGGTACAGAGTATTGAAACATGGAGATTTTTGTAGTACATCACTAATTGTGTCTACTCTTCCATTAGTGTCAGCTGAGCGAGAAGAAATAGAAGATGCTCGACAACAGGAAGCTGCCCTGCTGACCAAGTGGCAAAGGATTATGGGGATTAATTACGAAATTGTGGTATGTTAGCCCCCCCTCCCTAAGTTCCTAATTTGTGAACTGTATTTGAGCGGGGAGTTTCTGACAGTAATAAAGATGACTGTTATAAATAGTCAAAGATGACTATTGTAAATAGTCCTAGAGAAGTTGCAAACACCAGGGTTTTTTTCAAAGACCTAAATGTGCTGATTCGGATATTAAAAAACTCAAGTTGGATATAGTTGGATAGTAAATACCAAGGTGCTAAAGTACATGGACTAGAAGTTTAGAACTTATAATTCATCACTATTTCTTGTTGTAGTGTATATTATATAGATAAAAGGAAGAGTTTTTCTGATTCTGATTCCAGGGACTTATGGAAATAATCTGAATACAATGACAGAATTTATTTGAAAATAAAACAAAAATCATCATGACTTAGTACAGAATTGTAAAAAGAACTTCTTCCTATTTGCTCTTTATCATTCTTATGCTCTTACTCTTCTTGACGGTTTTTAGTCTGCAAGCTTTTTTCTTTTTTCTTAGGCCACAGTGAACCATTTCATGTTTATTTAACAACTTGCATACCTAGAGTAGCAGTTATGATCTGCTATTCTAAAAAGTGTTTTAATGAAGTGGACATTGATTATGAATCTTTATGTATGTACCAGCTAATTTCAGGAATTTCAAAAGGAACAATAAAATACTTGGTTAGGTAAAAATTTTCATATTGCTTATGATATTCAAGTAGCTCTAGATTAAAGGTGATAAAGCATGAGATAATTACATGTAATATTAATAAAAATAACATTTACTGAGTTCTTTGTGTCAAGCAGTATTCTCAGTGTTTCTTTTAATCCTCATTACAAAGTGTTTTTTTAAACACTCAATTTGTGTCAAATAAGATTTGAGTAACTACTGCCGTGACTACCATTTTAAATTGAGTCAAGAAAGACTACAACAAAGTCCAGCTTAACTATGGTTAGTTTAGCATGAAATGAAAGTTGGGAGGTTCCTTTGTGGGGTGGGGTTAGCATGGCTGGCATGCACAACTAGACTGCACTCCCTTGTCACAGAGGTCAGAATGGAGACTATGGACTTTTTTTTTTTTTTTTTTTTTTTTTTACATCTCAAGTGTACATGAGTTCCCAATCTTGAACCGCCCCCTCCACCTCCCACCCCATATCAACTCTCTGGATCATCCCCGTGCACCAGTCCCAAGCATCCTGTATCCTGTATTGAATATAGACTGATGATTCGTTTCTTACATGATAGTATACATGTTTCAGTGNTCCTGTTCCTTTACCTGCTGGATATTCCTCTGTCTCTTCATCTTGGTTATATTGCTGCATTTGTTGTGGTCTTTCTATAGTCTGGGAATTTGTGGAGTTCTCTTTATTGTGGAATTTCCTCCCTGTAGGTGGGGTTGTACCAATGGCTTGTCAAGGTTTCTTCGTTAGGGAGGCTTGTTTTGGAGTTCTGGTGGGTGGAGTTGGATTTCTTCTCTCTTGAGTGTGGAGTATCTCTTCAAGGCTGCCCCAGGAAAGCACAGCGTCCGCTCCCCACCCTGGAGGAAGGGCGTCTCCTCACCGCTGCCCCTCCCGACCCTCAAGGTGGGATAGCTCCTCCAGGCCCTAGTACGTCAGCGCAGCCACCACTCCTTGGATGTGAGTTGATCTTCCCGGTCTCTGACCCTGACCTTGGATGCGGGGTGGCTCCTCTCTACTGTTCCTGTGCTGTTGCAGCCTGGCACTCTCGGCCGTGCTAAGTGCGCCGGTCGTCGCAGCCCCCCATGCTGATTGCTAATCAATCAGTGGCTCTTCCCAGCCCCCAACCCTGGCCTCAGACGTAGGGTGGCTCCTCCCGGCCCCACACCCTGGCCTCGGACGTGGGGTGGCTCTTCTCTGCCCCCAACCCTGGCCCCGGACGCAGGGTGGCTCCTCCTGGCCCCTCACCCTGGCCTCGGGCACAGGGTGGCTCCTCCCAGCCGCCGCCCCTGACCTCGGACATGGGGTGGCTCTTCCTGGCCCCCGACCCTGACCTTGGATGTGGGGTGGCTCCTCTCAGCTATTCCTGTGCCTTTGCAGCCTGGCACTCTCGGCCGCTGCCCCTGACCTCAGAAGTGGGGTGGCTCCTCTCAGCTGCTCCTGCGCCATCACAGCCCGGGACTCTCAGCCGCTGTCTCTGTCCTCCAACGTGGGGTAGCTCCTCTCGGCTGCACTGAGTGGGAAGTGGGGTGGCTCCTCTCAGCTGTTCCTGTGCCGTCTCAGCCTGGCACTCTCGGCCGCTGCCCCTGAGCTCGGAAGCGGGGTGGCTCCTCTCAGCAGGTCCTGCGCCGTCACAGCCCGGGACTCTCGGCCGCTGTCTCTGTCCTCTGACGTGGGGTAGCTCCTCTCGTCTGTGCTTGAGACTGTGGACTTTTAACTGCCATGTGTGTATGTGTTATTTTGGTGGCACTTCCAGTAATGTATCAAGGGTGAAAATTTGTTATAAGTCAGAAAGGACTAAGCTGTTCATAGACCCTTATTAAACACAGGTAAATATGACATGTCTGGATTTATAATTGTTTCCTATGTAGTTACACAGCACAAATGAAGTAATAGGTAGAGTGGGGTAGTAGAGAGAAGGATTGATGGATGTTGTAAGTGGGGACATGGATGGCTGCATGGAGGAAGTGATACCTAAACAAGGAATTGAAGGATTTTGTCAACAATAGGTTTAAAACTCAGATAATGCAGCTTCCAGTATTAACTCTGTGCTCATTATCATTAAGATTTGAAAAAGATTTTTTATAAATAAACAGTATTTTTCTCAGTCTCTCTATCGCTCAGTTCCCTTAGCTATAAAGGGGATAAAGAAAATTGTCTTTATACTTTCTGATTTTAATATTGTAGTGATTGGACTGTCTGTAAAAATAATGATTTCCTAATGTTCTTCGTTATTAGAGTAGAAAATAAAAAGGTTACTCTTCTGTTTTAAGCTCTGATTCACTTTTAAAGACAAGTCTTGTCCCCTTGATACAGTGTATGGTCCAGAGCCTGGGCCATGGGTTCAGACTGCTGAGGTTCAAAGTGTTTTTGTTAGCTGCGTGACTATTGAAACTGACCTCTCAGAACCTCATTTTTGTAAGTTTGGAAGCAGGGATAGACATTGTACCTCTTTATGAAAAGTAAGTGATATAGTCTGCGTAATGTGATTAGTGTAGTCCTGGCACATGGAACGTGGTAAGGGTGTGTCTTTCTGTATGTGGTTCGAGCTCAGGCTTCTGGTTTTATCAGTGGTCCTCTGACTACCCTCCATCTGGGTATCAGCATCTTTGATACCACAGAGTGTCTTGGAAGCTTGCACCTGGCTGCTTCCTCTTGGTTTGTGTTGATTCAGGGAACTAATCGACATCAATACTCTTTCCAAGGCAAAACACTAGAGGTTTGCAGCTTTAAAATAAGATTTTTGAAGCTTTTGTGAGAAATTTGACCTTCTAGGGGGTGAACATAAAATACATATACAGAAAAAGAAAAAAATGAAGGAATATTAAAAATTGCGGTGATATTTCTCCTTTCAGGTGGCTCATGTGAGCAAGTTCAGCGAGAACAGCGGGTTGGGGATAAGTCTGGAAGCAACAGTAGGCCATCATTTTATTCGATCTGTCCTCCCGGAAGGTCCTGTTGGACACAGTGGGAAGCTTTTCAGTGGAGATGAGCTGTTGGAAGTAAGCAAGCTATTACATCTTCCCGTTCGTACATAAAATTCTGAAAAGGCTGTGGGACGCTTAATGTGGTAAACAATTAAGTCCTTATTTTAAGTTCCTCCTCCAAAGGGTACTTGAGAGAGATACGCAAGTAAAACTTTACCCAGAGCAGAAATTTCTAATCTGTATTTACATTGATCATCAGACCTAATTCTATGCATGGCTTTTGTTTGTTTTAGGTCCAGAGAATATAAAAACTGGCTTTACATTTTTTTAAACATTCAAATTTTAGAATAGGTAATATATTCATGTTTTATAATCACATATAAGACAAAGATATACTCCAGTGAGTAGTTTTTTTTCTGTCCCAACCCTTCATTAGGTGTAACTGCTTATTATTGGTTTTATGCAATTTTCCAGATATTTTTAATGAATATATATGAAAGTTTGAACGTATTAATTTATCCCACTTTTAAAAGGTATTAGTGTATAATAAAATACGTGCCATTTTTTAGCTTGAATTTTTTCATTTAATGATAATATATCATTTTAAAACAAGCTTTATTCTCTGGAAACAATTTGGTAATTCTCCCTTTCCAAACTATTACACAGGCATATGAAACATGGGTGAAAGCTAGTGATCTTTCTGTGAGTACTTTAGAAAGTCCAATTCCAATAAGACTGTAGTGTTGCATGTAAATTATTTTAGGCAACACTACTACAGATCCAGCCATAGTTCGGAGCATAGTACAGCTATGATCATCCCTTGAGTACAATTCATATTCATGTAATAAAAAATTGCCTTGAAAGGAGTAGGCATGTTAGGAAGTGTTCTTGCTTGGTCAACTTGTCTTTTTGCACAGGTGAATGGCATAACTCTGCTTGGGGAGAATCACCAGGAGGTGGTGACCATTTTAAAAGAGCTGCCTATAGAGGTGACCATGGTGTGCTGTCGTCGCACGGTGCCACCTGCTGCCCCGTCAGAGTTGAAGAGCCTGGACTTATGTGACATTGAGCTAACAGAAAAGGTATCGGACACGCAGATACAGGAGACTAATCTGAATGTGTAATGGGAAGGCTACGTGACGTTTAAAAGTCTTTAAGCCTTTTTTTCCTATTACGTGGGTACCGATTTCCTCACAAATCCTGTGGCGTATAGGATAGCCCTTGGAGTCAGAGAGACATAGGTTTGAATCAGGCTTGACCCTTACTCTCTCTGTGACCATGGGCAAGTCACTTCATCTTTCTGAATCTCACTTTTCTTGAGGTAAAGTGTCAGTCATTAGGTATTATTGCAAAATAGGTGCTTCTATAATTTATTCACAGTATTCCTGTGTAATAGACACTTGTCCCCCTTAACAGAAGGAGAATTGAAATATGAAAGTAGTGAATATATAGTATATATCTAGTCAAAGGTGCTTTTGTATAACCTCCCCAGCTCAGTGCTTGTCATGTGGGTGACAAGAATAGGGGAAAATAAGAAGCATAATGCCAAATTCTATAGAAATCAGCATAGCACCATACATGTCCAGATATATTTTATGTGATATAAGTGGGATTATTACAGTAAACCGGGTGGACAGATTTACATCCATGGTCCTACTGTACAATAATTGTTAAAAAAGCAAAGAGCATTTAAAGTAACATTTCATCATCAAAAATATGTTTTTCCCCTCTAATGTCTTCAAGAGCTATACAAAACTGAATTAATCTAGACTCACTGTAATATATTTGACTAAAAGATGCTAATGTTTGAACCCCTATTTTTGTGCCAAGTGCTTTTTAAATATTACCTTACTTAATCTGCAAAAATTCTTTGAGATGGGTAACTGAAGCCCAGGTTAAGAATGCAGCTCAAGGCAACACAGATAAAATAAAAATAATAGAGGAAGTCTTCAAGCCAAGGCCAGTGTGTCTTCAGATATCATCTTGCCACTGTGCATGTTAATTTATTAATGAAATAATCACGTGCACAACTCATAGGATTTTAGAACCCTTGTTTGCTCAGTGTGTAGAACTTATATATACAGCCATTTCCTCTTGAATTGTTCTAATTTATCGTAAACATTCTTTTTCTTTAATATCAAAAATAGCTTTACATTTCTTTTTTCTAACAACAGATGTGATTCAGACACTGATGGAAAAAGGTGAAAATCACACAGAATTATGCTACTAAGATAGAATCACTGTATATTTTTATGGAAGCTCTTTGAACCGTACATTTTAAGTGCCTATTACAAGTTAGGTTATTTCTAAGTTGCTACCTTAATTCATAAAGGTTTCTTGATAAACTGTTGCTGCTCATATGCAAGTGCTACATTCTGGACAGATGCTGGGAATCTCCCTTTTCCTCATAGTGTTGGTATGTACATCTGCAGATCTAGTACATCTGAAATGAGAGCTGTCTCGTCTGTTTATCCAGCCTCACATAGATCTAGGTGAGTTCATCGGGTCCTCGGAGACAGAGGATCCTGTGCTGACTATGACTGATGTGGGTCAGAATGCGGAGGAAGTTCAAGGACCTTTGGCTATGTGGGAAGCCGACATTCAGAACATAGAGCTGGAGAAAGGGAGCAAAGGACTTGGTTTCAGCATTTTAGATTACCAGGTAAATATATCCTACTTCTAACAAATTTTTTCTAAAAGAGATAACGTGCTAAATGCATATTGTTACTGCCAGAGCAAAAGTAGGTAATACTTTAGAGTCATCAATATGTGTTATTTCTAGTCTTTCAGAATAATAATTTATAAAAAGATTATTATTATAAAGCATTTTTTTGACATTGAGATTTTTTAGCTCTTTTATATTTCAGCTCTTGGAAATTTGAAGACTATGCAGAATACTTTTTAGGAATATCATAGAAATACAGTTTTCCTGTTTCTTTGGGGAATATACCTAAATTGTCTTTATTTCCTTGCTCTTAATGGATGGTTCATATTTGAGAGGTAAGACAGAAACTGTCAGAAACTTAGTTCTTTTGTCTGAAGTGGATGATAGATATGTCATTTTTGATATATTGTAAATTCTCATATTCTTATTATTTGACCACACTTGGTGAGTAGTCTTAAATTAGTCAGGTCAGGTGTATGTAGCCTGCATCCTCGTGCTGTGCTCGGTGCCGCGTTGCTGAGGGGATGCTGCTGCTGGGCTGATGAGGTGCAGCTGCTGTGCCTCATAAATTAATACTGAGCTGGAAGGCTGTCTCAGCTGACTCCAGAGAGTTGTATTCTTTCTCAGGCGTGGTTCTAATATTAAGGTGGCTGTGTATCAGAAAACACTGCATTATCAACTACAGTATGGCCTCCTGTATCTCTTCATTCCAAAAACAAGCCCTTTCCTCAGAACACTCAGATCTACTGATGTTCCACAATAGTAACAGCCCGTCAGTAAATGCTGCTGTTAATAATTCATGAATCTCAGATGATAGTCATAAAAGTGGACTGTTTATCAGTAGCTGAAGTCACACTTTTAAATTTACCTATAGAATTTAAAACATTTGCTTGGGAACTATTGAAAGTGGGGATTCCATTGTTTAGGGTGGACTCTTCCTAAACCCTTCAGAATGGAGATAGCCTTCACCCAGATAATTCACTGGAAGTGTTGTATGGAATTTTTAAAAGACACTTTGAAAAATTTACCCATCCATTACAATGCAGAGAGTGCAACCCGTAATAACATTTTTAAGTGTAGAAGGAGTTGCCTGCTCTTTGCTTTCTCGTCCTTTCAGGATCCAGTTGATCCAGCAAGCACTGTGATCGTCATTCGTTCTTTGGTGCCTGGTGGAATTGCCGAAAAGGATGGACGACTTCTCCCTGGAGATCGACTCATGTTTGTCAATGATATTAACTTGGAAAACAGCAGTCTCGAAGAAGCTGTCCAGGCCCTGAAGGGTGCACCATCAGGAACTGTGAGAATAGGAGTTGCCAAGCCTTTGCCTGTAAGAATTCAGATTTTATTGATTTCTTTTTATATGCAAATAAAAGTGACTTTCAGCCTTTTTGCTTCAGGTATTTTCATGATTGAATCATGACTTTTGATTCTTTTCATCAGCATGGTTATTGGCTCCATGAGTGTAAAAATTTAATTTTGAGTAATATTTTTTTTAAAGGATAAAGGAAAGAAACAGCCAGGAAGTTCAGAAATAAATTTAAAAGTTAATGTTCTGTGGTTCACTTTTAGCTTTTTTTTTAATTCAAAAATAACGTCATGATCAATATACAAACAAATGTTTTCAAAGAATAGGCTTTAAAATATCTATACCAATAAGTTGATGTATTAGAGAAATTAGTAACAACAGCTAACAATGGAATCTTGAGTTATAGTGGAAGAAGTAGAATCTCTGTCAGAGTGGATTAAGTCCCGGTATTTTGTTGACTTCAAAATATTTGTTGTATAATTACTGCAGACCAAGAAATTGAACTTTCTAATTTAGGTTCATCAGCCTGTAGTTCTCCTCCTGGGAGGGAATAGCATTCATGTTATTAATTACTGCAATATAAAAACAACTAATAAATTCATGCTATATAATATCAGTATGATTGTTTGGTACAGTGATTGCAACATAGCACTTATCATTGAATTGCAATGAAATATTAGAGATAGTCTCAATATTTGTGTTTTTTTTCAGTGTATATTTTAAGTAGAAACAACAAATAATATTTTATCTTAAATAAACATAGACACATAGATATATTTGCATAAAATCAAATAAAAGTCTGTTGATGTTGTGAAAGAGTTTATTTAGATTGTAAGCTTGTTGATGTATTTAAAATGTTGAGTAGATTTTTTATGCTCTGCTTTTCATCCCATAACAAATTTTGGTAACCTGTGAAAATGTATTTATGAAAACAGGAAGAAAGGAAGGGAAGAAGAAAGAGGATATTAAGTAAACCTCAAATTAAACCAGGATTGTAGGAATCAGAACAAGGGTTCAGTATGAAGAGTGTAAGAATGAACATAGTGCATTATGGGACTCTACATATTTATTAGTATTGACCATACATTTGCTTTTTGTTACACAAAGAAAATGGCAAACATGATCAATACATGTGTTTTATTGCCCTTAAGGGAAAATTGTGCCACTTAACTCTGAAGCAATCTTTTTTTTTTCCCCTAGCTAGTTCCAAAATAAGTTTCTTTCGTAAGAATATTTAGTATTTCAAATTGAATATGCATTGCAATTGTGATAAATCTCATTTATATGAAGTCATTTTTACTAAAAATTAGGCTCATATGTATAGGCAAAGAAGATAAACATTTTTTTTTTCTCTGAAATACTGTTGGACATATTGGTGATACAGGGTGATGTAGGCAAGACGATCTAAATGTTTTAGCTTTTTTTTCCCCTGATATTGTAAGAAGAATGCTAGGTTATCCATCACTGTGATCATGGTTATAATTTGACTCCTCAGGAGTACAGTATAAGTGTATCGTATATATACAGAGTTGGTGGTGTATTTTAAGCCGTGCCAAATTAAGAGACTTCATTGACAGTTTACTAAAGGTCCTTGTCAAAGAAATTAACATTTTTAAAAATAATCAGGAGTGCAGTGTAAGTATATTGTATACATATAGTGTTGGTGGTGATGGTTGTATTTTGAGCCATACTAAATTAAGAGACTCCATTGAGAGTTCACTAACTATCCTAGTCAGAGAAATTACGTTCTTTAAAGTAATATTCTAGTAAGGAATGACAGAGAGATATTGGTCCTTCTTTTTAATGTTTTCTTTGTCTGCAAATTCTTCTACATCTTAACACGTAAAAGTTGCCTTATTTCTGTATTTAGAAGTCGTGTTTAACTTGAGTATTTGGTAGGTGACCAGAAGATTATTATAATGTAAAAAATTGTTGATTTTGATAATCTTTTTGTAAGAAGGGTGAAGAAATTTATAGAAAGGGATTCTCATCTAACAGATGATGTTGGTATTGGGATAAGCATTCTTACTGTGTCTTAAAATATAAAACTGTTTAACATGAATATTTATTATATTTCTTGCTCATCATTTATGTTAAAGTCGTTTGTTTATGATGACTTTATAACTTGAAAACATTATTTGAAAACTTTCCAATTTTTCCTCCCCCCCCTTACTTTTTTCTCCCCTCTCTTCTGTTTTCCCTTCCCTCCTTCTTTCCTTCATCCTCAAACACTGAGCTTCATTCTCCCTGCAGCTGTCCCCAGAAGAGGGTTATGTTTCTGCTAAGGAGGATTCCTTTCTCTACCCACCACATTCCTGTGAGGAGGAAGGGCTGGCTGATAAAGCCCTCTTCAGGGCTGACTTGGCTCTGGTTAGTGGCACGCTGGCTTATCAAGTGTTCTTTCAAAATCTTAAATGTGTCTTATTTTTGCTTTTCAAAACGTTCTGAAGTCTTACTGTATTCTTTGTTCGTTATGTTTTGGAAAACTTAACATTTTATTTTCAACTTCAGTAGTTCTCATAGTTCAAAATGAGAAGAAAAGCAAACCATTATATACCTGAAAAATGGTGGATTTGTGGCAGAAATTCAGTTAGCAGTGTATTATGTCAACATGTAAATTTAATCTTTACGTCATACCAAAAATTATTAAAGCACTTGTTTGCTATCTCTAAGCATACTTTAACTGTTTTCAGTATTCAGTTAGAGATCAGTTATTTTAGCTTCCTTTTAATGATGTAACATATTATTTCATTAGATATTAATACTATGAAAGTCACATACATTGTTTCACTTACGGATTAAGACCACAAAAGCTTCCAAAAGAGGAAATGTTCATGTTTTCTATGAATACGTGTTTGTTAACATTATTGATTTACCAGAAGCTTTTACATTAAAATTTTATTTTTACTTGGTCTGTATAAAATCATGGACTTCCCTGGTGGCTCAGACAGTAAAACGTCTGTCTACAATGTGGGAGACCCAGGTTCGAGCCCTGGGTTGGGAAGATCCCCTGGAGAAGGAAATGGCAGTCCACTCCAGTACTATTGCCTGGAAAATCCTATGGACAGAGAAGCCTGGTAGGCTACAGTCTGTGCGGTCGCAAAAAGTTGGACACGACTGAGCGTTTTCACTTTCATATAAAATCATTCACTGAAATAACTATACTTAGGGGCGACTAGAAGCCAACTTTGTTTTGTGAATACATGGTTCTTACTCCTGAGAACCTTATGGTCTGGTAGAGGACAGGGCTGTGTTAATACTTAATAAAGTATAAAACTAAATACCAGATATAAATATGCATATGACATTTATACAAGTGTAAAAATTGTACATCCTCTTCCTAGTACTTCTTTCATTAAAGCCAGGTTCCTGACCTAAAATTTTTTTGGAGGGCTGGGAAGCATTCCTCAGTGTTACTAGAAAGAAATATTTTAAGTACTTGCCTTAGTGGTGTTGAACTAGTCAGAGGTTTCAAACCTATGAAATTCTCCATTAGGTATTTATAACTAATTGTGCACATCTTGCTTTGATTCTGATAATCCTATTGTTGAAGGATATGGTTCTTCTTGTTAGTTATTTTTCAATTGCCAGCTCCTAAATCAGCCATTTGGAGTTTTGGTGTATATTGTAATCAGTATAATAATTTCGTATTATAATTCCAGGTAACTGGAAAAAAGTATTTTTTTAAATTATAGAAATATTTAAACTTAGAATTGCTCCAAGCCTTTGTTGTTACCTTTTGTCCTTTCATTGATGAAACAAAATAACCCTCTATGCTAGCACCAGTTTGTGTTTGTTCTGTTATAGTAGTTAGTTTCTGATGTGTTGAAGAGAGTGAAGAGGTCCTGTAGAAAATTGAATAGACCAAAGAATGATACCAGTATGCCCTTTAGTCTTAGTAACAGAAGAGAATTCCCATCTGATATTATTGTTTTTCTTCCTAGGTGAATGCAAATGATGCTGACTTAGCAGATGAATCTGCCTTTGAGTCACAGTACTCTCCTGATAATGACAGTATCTACTCCACTCAAGCCTCTCTTTTATCTCTTCATGGCAGTGCTTGTAGTGATAACCTGAATTATGGTCCCTCCCTTCCATCTTCTCCTCCCAAGGTACAAAGGAAATGCCATTTTATTTATGAGAGAACTTATTGCCCAGAGATCATTGCTAAGGGTATTTTGTGGGAATGGCATGTTAAAGACCTTATGTTTATGCAGTGATGACTTCACTCTTAAAGTGCAATTTCCTTTAGGTAGTGTTAGCTGGGTNTATGGACAGAGAAGCCTGGTAGGCTACAGTCTGTGCGGTCGCAAAAAGTTGGACACGACTGAGCGTTTTCACTTTCATATAAAATCATTCACTGAAATAACTATACTTAGGGGCGACTAGAAGCCAACTTTGTTTTGTGAATACATGGTTCTTACTCCTGAGAACCTTATGGTCTGGTAGAGGACAGGGCTGTGTTAATACTTAATAAAGTATAAAACTAAATACCAGATATAAATATGCATATGACATTTATACAAGTGTAAAAATTGTACATCCTCTTCCTAGTACTTCTTTCATTAAAGCCAGGTTCCTGACCTAAAATTTTTTTGGAGGGCTGGGAAGCATTCCTCAGTGTTACTAGAAAGAAATATTTTAAGTACTTGCCTTAGTGGTGTTGAACTAGTCAGAGGTTTCAAACCTATGAAATTCTCCATTAGGTATTTATAACTAATTGTGCACATCTTGCTTTGATTCTGATAATCCTATTGTTGAAGGATATGGTTCTTCTTGTTAGTTATTTTTCAATTGCCAGCTCCTAAATCAGCCATTTGGAGTTTTGGTGTATATTGTAATCAGTATAATAATTTCGTATTATAATTCCAGGTAACTGGAAAAAAGTATTTTTTTAAATTATAGAAATATTTAAACTTAGAATTGCTCCAAGCCTTTGTTGTTACCTTTTGTCCTTTCATTGATGAAACAAAATAACCCTCTATGCTAGCACCAGTTTGTGTTTGTTCTGTTATAGTAGTTAGTTTCTGATGTGTTGAAGAGAGTGAAGAGGTCCTGTAGAAAATTGAATAGACCAAAGAATGATACCAGTATGCCCTTTAGTCTTAGTAACAGAAGAGAATTCCCATCTGATATTATTGTTTTTCTTCCTAGGTGAATGCAAATGATGCTGACTTAGCAGATGAATCTGCCTTTGAGTCACAGTACTCTCCTGATAATGACAGTATCTACTCCACTCAAGCCTCTCTTTTATCTCTTCATGGCAGTGCTTGTAGTGATAACCTGAATTATGGTCCCTCCCTTCCATCTTCTCCTCCCAAGGTACAAAGGAAATGCCATTTTATTTATGAGAGAACTTATTGCCCAGAGATCATTGCTAAGGGTATTTTGTGGGAATGGCATGTTAAAGACCTTATGTTTATGCAGTGATGACTTCACTCTTAAAGTGCAATTTCCTTTAGGTAGTGTTAGCTGGGTATCTTGTAGACTCCAAGGGACTGTTTAAATCTGGGTTCTGTGATACAGTGTGATAGATACAAGAATTCAAAACTTTGATTAAGATTTGCATATTAGACAACAATTTTAATGAAATATATTTCTTAAATTGTGTTTTTGGCAGTGTCTACTTTGGAAAAATTACAAGAGTAACTATTTTCTGAATGGTTTTAAAACTGATTTCCATGGAAAGTTGGATAGTAAAATAGTCCCTTGCATTAGTTTAATATTTGTTATCTAAGTTGAACTTAATGCCATCATATATTTTTATATAAAATAATGCCAAAGAATATGTAAAAACCACAGTGAACGGCAAAGAATGTTTGAGTCACTGGAAGTGAATGAAGAATTTAGCTACTGTATGATATGTCTCTGCCATCGACATTTTAGAAATAGATTACTGGTGTAAGTGCCTCACCCAACTCTATTCAATTTCTTGGTGACATACTCTATAATTTTTTTCCTTTCTTTATTTTTTTCTGTAACTTTTATTAAGTAACATTTTATAAAGCTTATTCAGTCTTTTGTGTGTGAGATGACATATCACTGTTTGAATCTGGATTTCTGATTGCTTATGAAGTAGAACAGATTTTCATATCTTGGCCATCTGCTTTTCATATCCAGCAGTGGCATCTTCTTATCTTTTGGTCATTTTATAATGGAGTTGCTTATCTTTCTATTGGTTTCTTGGACTCACTTATATTTCCTAGAAATTTAATAAACAGAGCAATTTAGTGTGTATTTATTTATGAGTGTGTATGTGAGTGTGTACATTTTGAAAATCTGAAAATGTGTAGGAATGATTCCTTTTAACTTCAGGAAAGAAGTTATTCTTGGAGAGAAAAATGAAAGCATGGGAAGTTAGTTGTATCTATAATATCAGTACATTATATCCTTTTAAGAAGAAAGAGAAATCGAAGAAAATATGCCAAAATATTACTGTATGTTAAATCTCAGCAGAAGGTTCTTACATGGATATATTTTCCTTATTTTTCTATGTTGGAAATATACTGTAAATAAACATAATCATTACAGTAAAAGATTGGATAATAATTCTTTTTTAAATATATGAAATATATATTTTCCACATAAATTCAGTGGGAAGGGAATCTGTATTTATGAGTCAGTTGGAAAGTAGAATTTCAATAGGCCTTGAACAATTTTCCTCCTTTTCTGATTAACAAGAAATTTTTTGGCCAGAACATTTTCAAAGCATTTTCTTTTATGTTCAAGATGCACCTGTTATCCTTGCAAACGATCCTGGGCAATCTCCTTGAATTGGTTTGCAAGGTATAATCTTGAATGGAGCAGCTGCTGCTCTCTCACCACACCTGAGACTCTCTGACTGAGTCCTGTCTGGAACATATTCCTTCTTTAGTGGCCTCAGGGCTGAAAGCTGAGTTCATCTCCTAATGGAATCTTCTAGTCTGCTGCATCTCACACTCCTTCTTGCCAGTGGGACATACTGCATTGTTTTAACTTAGTAATTGTTACTTAGAGGGATTACACAATGTGCATACTGAGAAGCATATATTTTACAGGGCAAATACTGGCTATGCACAGCACAACATATTGGCTTACTGAAGTCTGTTTGACTTTTTCTTTTTTCCAAGGCAGTTTACTCTTTTGTTGAAGCAAATTTTGGCAAGCTGGCCTATCAACTGAAATATGCAAACTACAAAACAACAAAGGAGACACTAATGAGGGTGTTTTAAAACACATTGTGAAACTCCTATGTGATTTCAGTTTTCTTAGAAAGTAGGACCGTTTGTGTATCGTGGTGCATCTTTGCCACTTTTTTGGTTTGTTTGTATTTGTTTTGTGGCATTTTTTTAGTACTAAGATATTTTGCTGGAAAATTGAAAAAGTTAATTCATCTTCCTGTTTCTTTACACTAAATTTATTTTTAAAAGACGGAGTGGCACTTTGTTATAGAACTTAGAGCCGACCATTTTTCTCAAAGAAAAGTGAGCTCATTTCAGTTCAGTTCAGTTCAGTCGCTCAGTCGTGTCTGACTCTTTGCGACCCCATGAATCGCAACACGCCAGGCCTCCCTGTCCATCACCATCTCCCGGAGTTCACT
The DNA here is from genome assembly GCA_006410615.1 of Neotragus moschatus. Taxonomy (NCBI): domain Eukaryota; kingdom Metazoa; phylum Chordata; class Mammalia; order Artiodactyla; family Bovidae; genus Neotragus; species Neotragus moschatus. The sequence goes on from SJYA01001196.1 coordinate 1,340,393, forward strand.
CAGACTCATGCCCATCGAGTCAGTGATGCCATCCAGCCATCTTATCCTCCTGTCTCTTATACACATCTTGTCTTAAGGGATCTTCGTTCCCTGTAGATCCTTTTCTAAAACGAGCTTGAACATCACGAAGTTCACTGTTCAGGTATTGCTGAAGCAGGGGCGCCACGNCATCACCATCTCCCGGAGTTCACTCAGACTCATGCCCATCGAGTCAGTGATGCCATCCAGCCATCTTATCCTCTGTCGTCCCCTTCTCCTCCTGCCCCCAATCCCTCCCAGCATCAGAGTCTTTTCCAGTGAGTCAACTCTTCGCATGAGGTGGCCAGAGTACTGGAGTTTTAAGCTTCAGCATCATTCCCTCCAAAGAACACCCAGAGCTAATCTCCTTCAGAATGGACTGCTTAGCTTAGCACCGTAAGCATACATTGAAGCTCCTCTGCACAGAATTCTCCCATTTGGGGGATCATTCTGCCCTTTTTTTTTTTTTTTTTTAAATAAAGGAGTTGTGTTTGCTTAATTTCATTTACAGACTTAGGGGAAAAAACATTACTCAAGAATCTGAAAAATACAGCCATTTCCAGCAGTATTTGGATTAGTAGAGTCAGGTCACTGAAAGGTGGACATTAAAGGCAAGAAGCTAGTGGGTGGTTTTCTCATTCTTCTAGGTTTTAATTTTTTCATTAGTATTTTTATCCTTTTTTCTTTCTCACCTCCAAAGACATAATAGAATGAAGAAATAATTGTTTTAGAAACCTACTAAATACTTGTACACTTTGGTTTTAAAGCTCAATATGGTTTTGTGGGAGAAGATAATTTTCTGTATTTTGACTTAATAGTCCAACCCTCCTCCTCCTCTTATCCACATGCCCATGCCCCACACTCCCTGGTGCATCCATAGTCTCTCTTCTTGCTCCAGTGATGAAAAGATTACCAGTTTGGTGCATGTCCTGCATTCCTGAATGCTGGTCCCCCAGAAATGCGGTTGATTCTAGTGCAAGTTGAACTTCATGTTTGTCACCATAGAAACCCCTCTTCATACCTTACAAATCAAACAAAACCAATGGATTCCATGATTTAAAGAAAAACAGAAATCTACGTATGTAGGAATAAATCTCCATTAGTGTCATTTTGTAGCATAAAATATTGCTACCTTCATAGTTATTTTTTGAATCTTGATACTAGTTTTTATTATTTTGTGGGGAAAGGGTTGGTTTCAAAAACTGATTACATCACTATAGTCAAGATGATGAGAGTGATTTTAGTGACAAAATTTTAGTGACAAAAACTGCAAGCTAGCAAAGATACAAGAGATACTACCTTTTCTCTCAGTAGGGTAAGAGTACAGATAGGAAAGGAAGTATGCCTTATCTCAGAAAGAATGGGAGTGCAATGCTAGTTGGAGCAGCTCTCCTTATAATATATTTTTCTAAAGTATAGAAAGATTTCTGTGGTTGACTGGTTATTGAAATAAAAGCGGGTTGTGTCCATCGAATGCTCAAGTTTTTATCTTGTCTATGTAAATATATTCCCTGGGTAAATAATGTGCCTAAGTATAACATTAATATGCATTATACTATATTTTCAAGTATAGTTGTCATTTTCATTTAACCTTCCCCCCATTTTCCCTGAGAACATAAATGTGTCAAGTGGAGGTACCTATTAAGGTGGATTTTTGAAAGATTCCAGTTTAGATACCAAGTTGTACTGGGAAATTTTGGTTATTTTTGGATATCTTATGAGGGAAGAACTGCTTTTCTTTTAGATCCATAAGACTTAAAAATAAACTCAGTTGTTGTTCAGCAACCAGAAATGTTTCTGAAGTAGGCGTGTGTTGTCTGCTGTGTTGAAGAGCTCTTGCTTTCATATGTGTCAGTGTTAACTCCTTCATGAATAATGCATGGAGATTTCTGTTACATGGTGTCTCGTAAACCCCAGCTAACAAGGGCAACTTGACCTCTTTTTCTGGTAGAAAGTAGTTTTGATTGCCACCTTTATTTGAGGAGTGGTAAGAATGACCTCTGCTAATTACTCTAATTAATTTAGAAATACAGAAGCTAACCACTATTCTATTAAGTACTTTGTGTTGTCTTTTTTTTTTTTTTCCCCCATAAGACTAAAAGTTGGTTGTATGAGCCAACAGGTTATTATTTAGGTTTTGGGAGTGTGGAGGATGATACTTTTCTATCCTTTGTTTCTGAGGATTTAAAAGATGTTAATTGCTTGCATGATTTTCCCACTTGCCTCAATTCTTTATACCAGAAATGTTTGATAATTCCAGAGAGAAAGAAACTTGATTGAACAAGACAAGTGTAATAAATTGTGTTGAAGCTATTGATTGCCAATTTAGGGAAAAAAAAAATGAAAAGAATGCATATCTCACATCAAACTCTGAAAAATAAATCTAGATGGGTTAAAACTGTATCTGAAAGCAAACCATTTATAAAGTTGGAGAAAAATACTAAAAAGTATTTCATTTATTCTGTGCAGGAGGACTTATTAAGCAGCTTATAAAAACCAGAAGCATAAACAAATTGACCAGTCTGATTGCATAAATAGTTTTAATAAAGAATTACATAATTCTTGATTACATAGGGCATTAACTTCTGCACGTTTATGTATATGACATATACAGACTTAAAAGACAATTGACAACCTTGGAAATACTTGCAGTATATATCACAATGACTCAGAATATGTCAATGACAACATATTTACTGACATTGGAAATCTCTCATGTTGAGGTATAAAGATACTTCAAAAAATCAAGTAGGAATATACTATTTAGTATTTAGTTTAATTTTTAAAAATGGATATGAATATGTGCATATTTGTGCATGTGTACTTATACAGATACATAAAAAAACTCTGATGAATAAACACCCAACTAATGCCAGCTGTTTATTTCTACTGAGGAAAGGACTGGCAGAATGAGCAGTGAAGGAAGACTTTCATACTGTAATCTGTGTGCAGTATGGTCTGAATGATTTTTGATAATAATATACTGATACACTGATTTTATACTTTAAAAACATCAGTAAAAGGATTGAAGGAACAGTTGATACATTTATTCAACAGCAGGTCCTGGGACACTACTTGTCCAAAGCACAAAAGTGATACAATATATGTGTTGTAAGTAGATAATATATATTTATGTAGAGCTGTAGAATTTTAGAATTTCATGGAATTCTAGCAATTATTTTGCATAAAGCCGAGATCAAACCAGTCAGTCCTAAAGGAAATCAATCCTGAACATTCACTGGAAGGACTGGATGCTGAAGCTCCAATACTTTGGCCTCCTGATGCGAGGAGCCCACCTATTAGAAAAGACTCTGATGCTGGGAAAGATTGAAGGCAGGAGGAGAAGGGGACGACAGAGGATGAGATGGTTGGATGGCATCACCAACTCGATGGACATGAGTTTGAGCAAGCTCTGGGAGTTGGTGATGGACAAGGAAGCCTGGCATACTGCAGTCCATGGGGTCACAAAGAGTCGGACATGACTGATCAACTGTCAACAACAACAAAGAGAAGTTCTGTGATGTTATTATTAATAAAGATCCTGGATGGGAATCTATATCTTAGGATAACTTTTCTTAGTACTATTCCTTCTGCTGCAACTTTGAGAGTACTTAAGAAAAAATTCCCTATAAAAATATGGATTGTGTGACTTTCTGTTTGACTACATGCTGCTGCTGCTGCTAAGTAAATACCTACAAATCCCTATCCAAATAATTTTTTCTTGGAGGCTCTTGTAAGAGAAACTACTCAATGTCATATGCTTTATATTCTGAATCTTAGAACTAATAAGAATTTCAGATAGATTGGATTTAGACTTGGAAATATAAGTTATTTACTTTCCTATGTATATGGAACTCTGAATAATTTTATTTGTGAGTATAACAAAATATTGTATCTTAATAAGCTTATTAAGTACTAGTGTATTGTAGTAGTATGACTCAGTAGTAGATGTATGTTTTGCAGGAAAAGTATATGTATTTATAAAAATAAACATATGCAACATATAAGCTGAGCAGTGAATTTGTATATCTGCTAATACTTTTTAATCTTATGTTGCATTTGTTTTTCACTAAATAGTTGTTCATTAAGATCTTAGGAAATACATTGGTACAATTCTGGCCATAATTTTTAATTTTGTTCTTTAATCATCAGGATATTACTGAAAATTCCTCAGATTCAGTACTTGATCTGCAGATGTCCTTGGAGGAGCTATATGCCCAAAATCTCTTGCAAAGACAGGATGAGAGTGCGCCTTCAGTGGACTTGAGCATGGGGCCAGCTTCTGGCTTTACCATGAATGACTATACGCCTGCAAATGCTGTTGAACAGCACTATGAATGTGACAGCTTAAGAGCGTGGACTGAATCTCACCTNGAGTGACTGAACTGAAATGAACTTGCTTCGGCAGAACATGTACTAAAAATTTATAGTAAATGAGACGTCAATGTAAAATGTAAATCTCAGAAGAACTTCTTTGCCATTGCACAAGTCCCAGTTATCTTCCACAGTACCCTCTTATTGAGCCACTTTTTCCTAAAATAAGTATTAATAATTTCTGTCCTGACTCTTTACGTCCTGGAATTTTACCCTTGCCCGTGCCCTCCCCAATGTGGGGTTGAACCATCACAGCGCTGTCAGTCAATCTCCCCCTCAACTGATTGTTTCTGTCAAGCTGTTAGTAGAGTCTGCTTTTCTCTCTGTCTCCTCCCTTAGTCACTGTGAAATGAAAACAATATGAGACCCTTGCTGGTTTCCATTACTCTGCTTTCTTCATTCTGAAACAATGTATTACTTTTCTGACANCAGTCAATCTCCCCCTCAACTGATTGTTTCTGTCAAGCTGTTAGTAGAGTCTGCTTTTCTCTCTGTCTCCTCCCTTAGTCACTGTGAAATGAAAACAATATGAGACCCTTGCTGGTTTCCATTACTCTGCTTTCTTCATTCTGAAACAATGTATTACTTTTCTGACATATAGAGCTCCATGGAAAGCATGTATGCCTGTATCTTAAACTTCTTTTGGCCATTTGTTCTTGCTGCAAGGTCATTGTGTCTGACTCTCTGTAACCCCATGGACTGCAGCACATCAGGCTTTCCTGTCCTTCAGTATCTCCAGGAATTTGCTCAAATTCCTGTCCACTGAGTCAGTGATGCTATCTAACCTATCTTATCCTCTGCTGCTCGCTTTTCCTTTTGCCTTCAATCTTTCCCAGCATCAGGATATAAGGCAGTTCGATTTCGAGACATATATTGACTTAAACTAGTTGTTTATTAACCTCATCTACTTTTGTGGAAGGTTTTATATAATTTAACTGACATTTAACTCTCCTTTCCCAAATATTGTTTTAATAGGACAAGAATATTTGGGGGCAATTTTAAATTGATTCAAAATACTTTACATTTTAATAATTAAACAGTACTTTCCACAAAGTGAATTTAGGATCTTGCCCTAGTCTCTGAAGAAAAATTCTCAGAGGAATTTAATTAAAGATAACCTATTTCCCATATATTACATAAAATTTAATTAAAGAATCAGTCTCTCCTTTTGACTCAAAGGGACTGGGCCAAAAGAATTAAAAACCCACCTATGTTAAAAAAAAAAATTCTAAAACTTGATGCTTTGTAGTCACCAGAAAACTACATTTTTTCCCCTCTTTTGATATACATTATCAGAATAAAACCATTCAGGGCAGTAGACCAATTTCACATTACTATTACAATATCAATACCACTTGGTACTGTTGTTGAGTCCTTTTGTTGTCACTTGAAATATGAAGAAATTGGGCATCCCTGGTGGCTAGGTGGTAAAGAATCTGCCTGCTAATACAGGAGACACAGGTGTGATCCCTTATTCAGGAAGATCCCATTTGCCGGGAGCAACTAACTGTCTCTGCCCCACACTACTGAGCCTGCACGCTAGAGGCCAGGAGCACCCACCGATCTCGACCACGACCACCCAGGCCCATGTGCCCGAGAGTCCCACTCTGCAAGAGACGCGTCCACAGCGAGAAGCCGCACCCCACAGCTCGAGCACAGCGCCGGCCCATGGCAACAGAGGAATCTTGCACAGCAACGAAGACCCACCACTGCCAAAAACAAACAAACAGAATGTTTAAAATATACATAAATATGAAGAAATCAAAATCAAATTGGATCGGTAAGCTGGCTAAAGTCAACAGTACACACAGCAGAACTAGAGATTCTAACGCAAGACCGGTAATCCTCCCATCACGTCAGTATCCAAGAGAGTCACCTACAATGAGAAGCCAGTCTGTAATATTTGTCTGGATGGGACTCCACAGTATATGAGCCAGCCAACAGTATGTAGATTCCAACTCACTGTCATCTGAGTTACAAGTTTAATCATCAGATCTCTTGGTCTGCTCCCAACAGCTTAACTACTTTGAGCTACTTATTCACTCTACTCTTTACTCCCCTGCCACGTAGGTTTCTAAATGTTCAAATACTTTTCAGTTTCATCTCCCAATATAAGCAGCTTTCTAACTCCTTTGTAAATTAAACCTTCCGAGGCTGCATCTCATTCTAGTGGTTCTCATGTCCATGCGGTGTTTCTCTCCAAAGAATATACTATCCGTTGCAGTCTTAACCTGACAGTGAACTTGAGTAGGGGGAACGATGATATTACTTCTTTAAAATATATACAAATTTCTGCATATTTGAATATGTGCAATCTTAAATTTTAATAATTCTTTGAGAGAAAAATTTTTATTTTTCCAAAAGCACTTAATTTCATCTTAGTTGTAAGCCAATGTTCATCATGGTAGGAATATTGGGGAGCTGGAGAGAAAGCATTGCTCAATACATAGACGAAAGAAGAAGTAAAAGAAAGAAAGGCAGAGGAATATATTTTTCACTTATTGAAAAACATTTTTTGAGCTCCTACTGGGTGAGATACTGTGTACTACCTGATAGAACACTTCAGTTCAGTTCAGTCGCTCAGTCGTGTCCGACTCTTTGTGATCCCATGAATTGCAGCACGCCAGGCCTCCCTGTCCATCACCAATTGCCAGAGTTCACTCAGACTCACGCCCATCAAGTCAGTGATGCCATCCAGCCATCTCATCCTCTGTCGTCCCCTTCTCCTCCTGCCCCCAATCCCTCCCAGCATCAGAGTCTTTTCCAATGAGTCAACTCTTCGCATGAGGTGGCCAAAGTACTGGAGTTTCAGCTTCAGCATCATTCCTTCCAAAGAAATTCCAAGGCTGATCTCCTTGATAGAACACTTAAAAGAATGCAAATTACTTTCAAAAACATTGTCTAATTCAATAGTAATTAATATATTAAAATCTGAATATTTACTAGTGAATAAAATATTTTAATGTTACCTTATTAGAGTTTCTAGATTCACAATTGATACAGGGAAAAAATAAATCTTAACAGATAGTGACTAAAGTTTGCAAAAAGTGACTGCTAAAGCTGAGCTCTTGAAACTGGATCCTGGCAAACAATTCTCAGAGGTATAAGGTACAGCTGTGCATTCAAACCTAAAATCACTACATCAGCTAATTTTAGACTATACTTATCAGTAATAATGGTATGTCATTGTTCTCATTTTTTCATTCTATATTACCCATGATTCCTGCTGTGACAGCTAAATTGTTCTCAAATTTACCATAGTCAAAAAAGTTTAAATTACACATGTGTATGATATTGTTTCTAGAACTTAAGAAAATTGATGATGATGATGATGGAGAGCTTACTCCTGACTTTTGACAAGTTTAGATTGAACTACAGCCAAAAAAGATTTTCAAAGTGTATAATAATAGCACTTTTTAAATATACAAGGAAACAACTTTTATCACATTTCATGAATTCCTCATTCACTTGGAATAAGCTGGATATTAATTATATGTATATATATTTTATGCTACTATTATATTTATTACTCTTTCGAGACTGTTTTAATGAACATAGCAGAAGAGTAACCTAAAGGACTCAAATTTCCCATCTTATGTTTCATCCAGAGAAGTTAGCCAATACTAAGACTAGTTTCACTCAACTTTGGTTGGTTAGTTACTTGTTTTGCTCACCAGCTGCATACTATTTGAAGGTAATATATGGGAAAATAAGAAAATAAAGACAGGATTGTAAATGAGGTCCAAATGATCATGTTTCTCCCCTGTCCCATCATATCTCTCATTAAAATCTACTTATTTTATTTGGGCTTATTCAATTGGTAAAAAATCAGAAATAATAACATCTGAGAATTTTACTTACTGTGATTATAAACATATAAAGATTTCCTATTTAATCTTCCCAATAAGCCTTACAAATAGGGAATAGGTTTTTTTCCCACATAAAGAAAAGAGAGTCAAAGAAATTATTTGACAAAAGGTTAAAGAACTCAGTTTTGATATTGAATCTATTTGACTTAAAAATCCATTGTCCTTCCTCACTATTAGTCTAGTTTTGACACAAGAGATCAGCCACGAAGGTAGTTCAATAATTCAGATGTGGAAGAAAGTGTGGTTAGACTACACCAGTCAAGTAGGGTAAGGCTCAATATACCTCAGTGACCTCCCAGAAGTCTGTAACGCAATTTGATTCAAGAAATATGGTTGCTAATTATTGCCCTAATCCCACTTTCCAGTCCAAATTACAGCCTGACATGTACTCAAAAGCTTGTTGCATATAATAAGACTATTTAAATTCCATAGTGGATATTATTGCTTCTTTTTTTGTTCATTTCAAAACAGTGTTTTAAATAAGCCTATAAAAATGTGTACACATTATACATTAGGCTTGCGAAATAAGCAAAGTCCACTATTTTATCATTTATTTAAGGTATGCTTTGAGGAAATTTTCTGAAGTGGAAATTCTTACCTTTTAATTTGTTCTTTTTCTCTCTTATTTATTCTAACCTTATTCTCAGTTTCACAAAAACCACTCCTGAATGGTCTATTAAGCCAACAACAATTTATCTTGTAGTGGTGTAAGTCATGTACCTGGTACTGTTTTAGCCCCCAGAGAAACAGAAGTGAATAAGACGTGGTAGTTGCCCACTGGAAACTCACAGTCTCTTAGAGAGCCTGGTAAATAAATTCAGTACAGCGAGGTGAGGTCCTTGTATAGATTCTCAGATGCACAATGCGGGAGAAAGGAGAGAGGAGCCACTTGATTCTTATTCCTGTAATCTTTGCTCTTAAAGCTAGAATTGGCTTTTGATTTCATACATTACAACTGCTAGACTAAATTGACTTTGTGCATTAATCTGATCACACCTTCCCAGTTTAGATTATATTAACAGTCTCCCATCATATAAATTAGAACATCTGACCAAGATAGAAGTCTGTATAAATTCCAGTCCTTCACTACCTTTTATTTCTCTTTATACTAAAATAAATAGCATCAGTTTTGCCATATCACAAAAATATTTTAAAGGCTATTCCTCTTTCTTCTAGCTAACTCCTAGTTAAATTTTCTGATGACTCTTTTTTTCCCCTAATATCCTCTTAATTTTAGCTCAAGATTTGCATTCTCCAGGAATTCTTCCTGACCCTAGAGCATGATTTCAGTGCATGTAACTTGTGCTCCCAAAGCAACATGATTATAAGGCTAACACTAAATTGTTGAATTAGTTTTCTATGCTGCATAGTAAATTACCACAAACTTAGCAGTTTAAAATAATTTAAAACAATTTCACATTTATTTAACATTTCCTGTGGATTAGGATTCTGGGCACAGCTAAATTGCAGGAATACAATCAAGGCGTCAGTAGTCAGTAAGTACTGGGTCCTCACTGGGAAGCTCAATGGGGACTTCAAATGCTTACATCTATACTTCAGGCAAAAATGATACCTTTTAAGAGATCAGAGAATCTACNACTTGATTCTTATTCCTGTAATCTTTGCTCTTAAAGCTAGAATTGGCTTTTGATTTCATACATTACAACAGCTAGACTAAATTGACTTTGTGCATTAATCTGATCACACCTTCCTAGTTTAGATTATATTAACAGTCTCCCATCGTATAAATTAGAACATCTGACCAAGATAGAAGTCTGTATAAATTCCGGTCCTTCACTACCTTTCATTTATCTTTATACTAAAATAAATAGCATCAGTTTTGCCATATCACAAAAATATTTTAAAGGCTATTCCTCTTTCTTCTAGCTAACTCCTAGTTAAATTTTCTGATGACTCTTTTTTTCCCCTAATATCCTCTTAATTTTAGCTCAAGATTTGCATTCTCCAGGAATTCTTCCTGACCCTAGAGCATGATTTCAGTGCACCTAACTTGTGCTCCCAAAGCAACATGATTATAAGGCTAACACTAAATTGTTGAATTAGTTTTCTATGCTGCATAGTAAATTACCACAAACTTAGCAGTTTAAAACAATTTAAAACAATTTCACATTTATTTAACATTTCCTGTGGATTAGGATTCTGGGCNCCTAACTTGTGCTCCCAAAGCAACATGATTATAAGGCTAACACTAAATTGTTGAATTAGTTTTCTATGCTACATAGTAAATTACCACAAACTTAGCAGTTTAAAACAATTTAAAACAATTTCACATTTATTTAACATTTCCTGTGGATTAGGATTCTGGGCACAGCTAAGTTGCAGGAATACAATCAAGGTGTCAGTAGTCAGTAAGTACTGGGTTCTCACTGGGAAGCTCACTGGGGACTTCAAATGCTTACATCTATACTTCAGGCAAAAATGATACCTTTTAAGAGATCAGAGAATCTACATTCTGAACTTGCTTTTACAGTACAATAAAGAGGTTCAAGTTTGAAATGTAGTTACAGTGAGATAACATCAGTAGAGTAGATGCAGTCAACACAAGTAATTTCTTTNTGGGGACTTCAAATGCTTACATCTATACTTCAGGCAAAAATGATACCTTTTAAGAGATCAGAGAATCTACATTCTGAACTTGCTTTTACAGTACAATAAAGAGGTTCAAGTTTGAAATGTAGTTACAGTGAGATAACATCAGTAGAGTAGATGCAGTCAACACAAGTAATTTCTTTGATTTGGTCTAAAAATGTGTAAAATAGTAGCTGTGATGTCAGCTGATTTAAATCTATACCCAGGAAGCAGGATTGAATACCTTGGCTCCAGGAATTTCATTCACAGCTGGTGAGATCACTTGAAAAACTTTCATAGAGCTGAATGTATCACATCATTGACTATAATTCACGATGGATACACTAGGTTCTCTCCTCTCATGACTGACCCAATGGATGCAGCCGTGACACAGCAGTGACGCCACCGTTTCTTCAGGTGAAGCTCATACGGGCATGTAGCACAAAGTAGTCTGGGATCAAGCAAGTACCTTGTGACACACATGCGCAGTGCTGTAAATGAGCTCAGCTGTTACATAGCCATTATTCACAAAATGTGGGGTAAGAGAGTCTGGAGATGCGGCCTTGTCTACAATTGTTCTTTCTCTACAGGCGGCTAGGAGCCATCTTTTGTCCTTTAAAATTCTCTATCAAGGTAACTAACTCTTAAGTGGAAATATCTAGCTGCAGGGACAGGCATAATAATGAGGAATATGAGGGTGGATGGAGGTGATAATGCATTCTTCCTGGCTAGTCATAAGTCATTAGTTGATAACTATTGATAGAGTATGTCAATGGTAAAAAATGATTTTAAAAAAGTTGTCCAATGGGTTCAGAAAGAATTACTCTGCTCTCTGCCTACAACATAGCATCAAAAGAAATCTTTTCATAAACAATAGTAATAATACCATGCATTTACTGAACAATTACTGGACATACTCAGAGTTAATCAGACATTATCTACTTTAGTTCTCCTTGCTAATTATAAGGTTTTTTTTTTTTACTGCAAATTTACAGATTAAGTATAATGATTATTATGGCATTTTTGCTCACCAGCCTGCTTCCTCCATTCCTTAGACTGACAGCAGCCACGGGAACACAGCTTTTATTCCTGGTGTGACCTCATGGATCAACTGAACCTTGTTCTCAAATAATTGTGAGTTATTGTGATTATGATTTGGTGGTTAGCTGGCAGATTCACTCTGAGAGTTGCCTTTATTTGCAACCCCTTGGAACTCTGTCAGTGCTAGAATGGCCTCTTGGTAAGAACTTTACAAAAATATTTTAAAGTGTGTATTATTACAGCCACCTGTGGCAAGGCAGAGACGATAGGGCAAGATATTCTGAGACAGAACTAAAAGGCTGAGAAAACTGAGGCTAAGGAAGAAGATATATGGGGAAGTGAGGGCTTTTCACATCTGCTAAGGAATCAGAGCAACATCATGCTCAGGGATGAATATAGGCCCATAAAAGTCCTCAAGGGATCTTTGACTCAACTTCTGGCTGATATATTAGCACTGAATAAGCAGAAGAAAAAGGCTGAGGCAGAGTTCTAACTGCCCTGGGTAAGCATTGGAGTGCTATAACTCAGAACCAATCTACAAAGAAGGAGAGTGGTTTTTGCTATATTTGTTTTTCTTTTTGGCTTCAGGAGTTTAAAGAAATCTCTGTCAAGTCACTGGCTCACTGCTAAGCTAATGGATTGGAGACTCCATAACATCATGACAGGAAATACTGTCTTGCAAAATAGTTTGGAAAAGTCACTGAAAAGTCTGGATGACTGCAGACCAGAAAAGCAGCAGAGCAAACTTGCTGGGAGTGGGTGGAGGAGGGAGGATCTGAATTTTAGTTATTACATTGTAATATTCAAATTCTCCAGTTTTTAAACAAAATATTATGAGACAAGGACAATAGAGCTCATTAACTAGATTCAAAGAAATTTCAGAAACCATTCTCAAGCAAGCAGAGACATTGGACTTACAACTGTCTTAAATACGCTCAAAGAGCTAAAGAAAACAAACCATGGACAAAAATCAAAGGAAAATATGAAAACTATTACAGAATGTAGTAATCTTTATCACTAATAGAGAATGTCAANGAGTTTGAGCAAGCTCTGGGAGTTGGTGATGGACAAGGAAGCCTGGCATACTGCAGTCCATGGGGTCACAAAGAGTCGGACATGACTGATCAACTGTCAACAACAACAAAGAGAAGTTCTGTGATGTTATTATTAATAAAGATCCTGGATGGGAATCTATATCTTAGGATAACTTTTCTTAGTACTATTCCTTCTGCTGCAACTTTGAGAGTACTTAAGAAAAAATTCCCTATAAAAATATGGATTGTGTGACTTTCTGTTTGACTACATGCTGCTGCTGCTGCTAAGTAAATACCTACAAATCCCTATCCAAATAATTTTTTCTTGGAGGCTCTTGTAAGAGAAACTACTCAATGTCATATGCTTTATATTCTGAATCTTAGAACTAATAAGAATTTCAGATAGATTGGATTTAGACTTGGAAATATAAGTTATTTACTTTCCTATGTATATGGAACTCTGAATAATTTTATTTGTGAGTATAACAAAATATTGTATCTTAATAAGCTTATTAAGTACTAGTGTATTGTAGTAGTATGACTCAGTAGTAGATGTATGTTTTGCAGGAAAAGTATATGTATTTATAAAAATAAACATATGCAACATATAAGCTGAGCAGTGAATTTGTATATCTGCTAATACTTTTTAATCTTATGTTGCATTTGTTTTTCACTAAATAGTTGTTCATTAAGATCTTAGGAAATACATTGGTACAATTCTGGCCATAATTTTTAATTTTGTTCTTTAATCATCAGGATATTACTGAAAATTCCTCAGATTCAGTACTTGATCTGCAGATGTCCTTGGAGGAGCTATATGCCCAAAATCTCTTGCAAAGACAGGATGAGAGTGCGCCTTCAGTGGACTTGAGCATGGGGCCAGCTTCTGGCTTTACCATGAATGACTATACGCCTGCAAATGCTGTTGAACAGCACTATGAATGTGACAGCTTAAGAGCGTGGACTGAATCTCACCTACCAAATGAAGTTATATCAAGTGCAGAGCTGAATTCTCCTGTGCTGACTGATTCGACTGGAAAGGTGACATTCTAAAGATACAGTCTATGTATGATGGTGAAGTTGGGAGCAGTGAAGGGTTAGGTTACTCTGGCTTCTCTCTCTGTTTGGAGCCAGTGCTCTCCTAAGGCTCGTATTTTCAAAAGACAACCTATGAACCTATTGTGTAAGTTCTTGCTGAATAAAGCACAACCAGCTGGAGAATATGGGTGATGTTGAAATCATACTCCAAAGTCTAGTTTTCCTTTCCATGTGATTTCTTTTTATTTTCTGACAGGGCTCCAAGTTCTTAATTCCACAAGGTTCCCTGGCCTCTGCTGCTGAGTGTGTCATGCTCCAAAATCCACCCAGAGAATCTTTCGAGAGGACTATTGTGATAGCAAAAGGCAATTCTAGCTTAGGTAAGTTTATTTTCCACGTACACCTTCTGTCCTAACCTCTTTGCCAAGAGGAAATGTTGAACATGGAGTCAGTACTTTTAACTGTAGATAAGAAGATAGATGTGATGAAATTTACCATAATTTTAATGGTAATTCTTTTTTGTACTCACTGTTGTTATCTGAAATGGTTAACAGGTTTACTTCAGACTACCTTAAATCCCTCACTCTCTTATTAATTATCTAAAAGTATTCACAAGCCTCATTTCCATTCAAGTGAAAGATTTACAAATTGTGTATGAGACAGAAAGTCAGTAAAGGAAAGGAATTCTTAGAAAATGAGAAGTCTGCAACTTGGAATTCTAAATTCTTTGGAAAAGTAAATTATTAATTTCTTTGAATGGTACCAGTTATGTGTGCATTAGTTTGTATTTAATTTCTTTCATCCACTGAAATAAAGACTAAAAAGACAGTCAGGTGTGCTATTACCGAAGCATTAATGCAGTTCTTCAGCAGTCCTTCCCAGGTGTGAGGGTTTTCCACCCATAAAAGATCGTGACTGATTAAAAATCTCAAATCTTCTGACTTTGGCAAAGAAGACTGCCTGTAGCAATAAAATCCTAATTACACTAGCTAAAATTATTTCAAGGCAGCTCACATTTATACTTCTTTTGACTTAAGCAGTGACATGATTCAGCTCTGTGTTTAGTGCTCAGTACTGAAAATAGGGTCAAGCATAATTTCCCCCAGAAGCCTGACTGCAGTCTAAGACTCTGTGGTTAGCTCTGTGTCAGAGGTCTTCTTTCTCTTAGAATGTAACCAGCCAGTATCCTTTATGTTGGAATCTATGGTGGGATTTGGTTGCCTTGTTATATTTGGGAGTTGGCAGAGGAGTCAAGCAGCAATACCACTGTAGCTGGTGATTGGGATTCCAATCTGTCTCCTAGATTTTGTTCCATTTGGTAGTGGCTGGGTCCTACCAACAGCAGCTAAAAGGAGAATTGTACCAGAGAATTTCTCGTTGTTTATAATATCTCTTATATATTACCTTTAATAGAATGATACAAAACTTAAGCTATAGAACTTTCTATAATTGTTAATTATGGGATATGTGCTGTAGACAGCTGACTGTGTCAGAATTATTTCATCTGCTAATAACAGTGTTTGTGAGAGCATGTTACTTGGAACACGTTCTGTAGGATGTTAACAGGAGTTATACTTGGGTTCCAAGTTTGGGATGTGATAAACTTAAGGAGACAGGTGTTTCTGTTAGCATCACTCAGTGGCTTTGCACTTGTGCCTTGTGTATCTATAAGTACATGTTCCAAGATGCAGCATTTCTCACACATCCTTGGCCACAGAACCCATTTTTAAAATTAACTCATAAGACAGAAATTCTACAGAGCCTGTATGAGAAACCCTCTTCTAGCTTATGCATTTACTCAACTCTAAACATTATTTCTGTATTCTGGCCACTATTCTAGACGCCGTGATATAATTGCTTTCTTCAAGGAGCGTAAGTTTAGGAGAGTAGACTGAGCGACGTATAGAACCCTCATTGCATTAACATATCATACCTGCCATGAGTGACATTCACACAAAAAACACTGAAGGCTTAAATGAAGGAGTGGCCAAGTCCTCCTCTCCGAGTTTGGAGGAGTTTAGACAGATATTAAAGGAGAAAAGATGTTTGATTTCATCCTGGAGAAAGAAATAGATTTTACCACCTAGTTGAGGCATTGGAAACATTGGAAGCTGCTAGAGCCAAGGCAGAGAATTATGAAACATCACTGAGTGTGTTTGGTGTGGATGAAGTGTGGCACAGTGGCGGGTAAGGTAAGAGTTGAAGCTGAAGGAGTGACAAAATTTGTTACATTTAGTTGGCGGGGGGATATTATATGCACACATATGTACACATAGGTGTAGTGACCTTTGAAAAACTTAATTGATTTTTGGTGGCTCTATTGTACATTGGCTAATTAAGTTGTATTAAAATCTGAAAGGTAAAAAGCAAAGGTAAAACAGTACGAAGGAAAGTGTTACCTTTTCTTCACCGATGAAGTACTAGAACATAAACAGACTCAGGAATTTCTCTGGAAGAACTCAGCCTGTACAAGGTGGAACCAGAACTCACACCAGAATCTGTCTCTGATTTTTGCTCATCACACAGGGCACCTGAGTCCTTAAGTCACCCAAGGCTGTGTTACCACTGTTGTTATAACAAGCATAATTTTGAAGTGACTTACAGTTTGCATTTAGCCTTTAGAAAGCGATATATTTGTGGGTTGGAGTAGAGATGCCTTTTAAAATATATTCTGTGCATTTTCTTCTGTTTTTCTTTTGTGCTTTATTGAGCACTTTGAAAGGAATATTGCATGTGCTCTTCTCAAAAAATTCTTTGAATAACCCCAAACGTAAACATTATCCCCATGGTTAGATGAGTAAACTGCAGACCAGTGTGAGGATAAGTCCATTGCCCAAAGCCACACTGATGAGAAGCGCTGCAAGTAGATTTGGAACCAGTTCTCTGTTTCTGCAGTACATGGTTTAGACTACTGTCCTGTACATCTTTTAGGACAAAATTGAGAGATGTTACAAGTTAAAACCAAAATGCAGTCAGTAGATACTTCCTTGAAGTTGCTGAAACCTAAAAGTGATCATTTGGTGAAAGGAAAGTATAAGCTGAGCTAACTGATGTCAACTTCTTTTTTTAATATGGTTGACCTGACCTGACAGCTTTTGTAACTGGTAGAGTCATGAGTTAAATATGCTGTTAAGAAAGAATTTAGAGGTCATGTTGGCCGTAGCTTGTGAAAACTTGTCCCATGTCTGTGACTTGCTTTATTGTAGGATGCATGGTGCCAGTGAGAACAAGATGATGGGTGAGATTCCCAGAATGGGCCACTGAGTTAAATTGTGTTTTGTAGTCTTGCATTTTTTTTTGTTTTTTAACTATAGTTGTCTCGCAGGACTTGGTAGTTAACATGGCAGCATCAGGGCAAACCAGAGTGCTTACTGAAACATTTCAGAATCACCTTTTTGCTCATAAGAAACCCACCTCATTTGAAGAAGTGTCTAAGCTTGTTTGTTGGTTTATGATAAGCAGAGGTGTTTCCTTAATGACAATATACTTAAAACTCATTTGTATGAGTCTTAACAGACTCTTTTAAAGTATATTTGATTAATAGCTCATTTCTAGCTACATATGGTAACTAGAAGTCTGGGTGGCTCCTTTCCAGGCATGAAATATCAGGCTGGGAACATATTGTAGTCAGGATCATTTCTTTAAAAATATTTGAAATATCATGTGTAATGTGGTATAATTACAGTTAATATTTGGGCTTCCCTAGTGGCTCAGATATTAAAGAATCTGCAAGAGACCTGGGTTTGATCCCTGAATCGGGAAGGTTCCCTGAAGAAGGGAATGGCAACCCACTCCAGTATTCCTGCCTGAAGAATTCCATGGACAGAGGAGCATGGCGGGCTACAGTCCATGGGGTCCCAAAGAGTCAGTTGTGACTGTTAGAGAGGATTTCTTTCTTTTAAAAATTATAAAAACCTAAAAATGAGTTAGTGGCTTCTCTCAAAGTCTTTGTAAATATCCTTATCGACTTACATTTCTCCTTATATTATTTAATCATATAATCTTGTTTTGAAAGGAACTTTCAGTACTTGATTTTTTTTTTAGTACTTGATTTTAAATGAAATTATATTATTTGTATATTGTATGTAAATTTCAAAATTTTAATCAATCAGTTCAATTCAGTCCCTCTGTTGTGTCCAACTCTGCTACCCCATGGACTGCAGCACACCAGCCTTCCCTGTCCATCACCAACTTCCAGAGCTTGCTCAAACTGTTGTCCATCAAGACGGTGCTGTCCAACCATCTCACCCTCTGTCGTACCCTTATCCTGCCTTCAATCTTCCCCATCATCAGGGTCTTTTCCAATGAGTCAGTTCTTCACGTCAGGTGGCCAGAATTTCAATAGGTTTGATTTTTTTTTTCTTTTAATTCTTTATTTTTTTCCGTCTCAGGTGTACATGAGTTCCCAATCTTGAACCTCCCCCCCACCTCCCACCCCACATCAACTCTCTGGATCATCCCCATGCCCCAGTCCCAAGCATCCTGTATCCTGTATTGAACATAGACTGGTGATTCGTTTCTTACATGATAGTATACATGTTTCAGTACCATTCTCCCAAACCATCCCACCCTCTACCTCTCCCTCAAAGTCCAAAAGTCCAATCTATATATCTGTGTCTCTTTTGCTGTCTCGCATACAGGGTTATCATTACCATGTTTCTAAATTCCATATATATGTGTTAGTATTCTGTATTGGTGCTTTTCTTTCTGGCTTACTTCACTCTGTATAATTGGCTCCAGTTTCATCCATCTCATTAGAACTGATTTAAATGTATTCTTTTTAATGGCTGAGTAATACTCCATCGTGTATGTGTACC
>SJYA01001196.1:1360197-1449528 GCA_006410615.1 Neotragus moschatus
TTCCCACCAACAGTGTAAGAGGGTTCCCTTGTCTCCACACCCTCTCCAGCATTTATTGCTTGCAGTCTTTTGGATTGCAGCCATTCTGACTGGTGTGAAATGGTATCTCATTGTGGTCTTGATTTGCATTTCCCTGATAATAAGTGAAGTTGAGCATCTTTTCATGTGTTTGTTAGCCATCCGTATGTCTTCTTTGGAGAAATGTCTATTTAGTTCTTTGGCCCATTTTTTGATTGGGTCGTTTATTTTTCTGGAATTGAGCTGCATAAGTTGCTTGTATATTTTTGAGATTAGTTGTTTGTCAGTTGTTTCATTTGCTATTATTTTCTCCCATTCAGAAGGCTGTCTTTTCACCTTGCTTAGAGTTTCTTTTGTTGTGCAGAAGCTTTTAATTTTAATTAGATCCCATTTGTTTATTTTTGCTTTTATTTCCAGTATTCTGGGAGGTGGATCATAGAGGATCCTGCTGTGATTTATATCAGAGAGTGTTTTGCCTATGTTCTCCTCTAGGAGTTTTATAGTTTCTGTTCTTACGTTTAGGTCTTTAATCCATTTTGAGTTTATTTTTGTGTGTGGTGTTAGAAAGTGATCTAATTTCATTCTTTTACAAGTGGTGGACCAGTTTTCCCAGCACCACTTGTTAAAGAGATTGTCTTTACTCCATTGTATATGCTTACCTCGTTTGTTGAAGATAAGGTGTCCATAGGTGTGTGGATTTATCTCTGGGCTTTCTATTTTGTTCCATTGATCTATATTTCTGTCTTTGTGCCAGTACCATACCGTTTTGGTATTAGATGGCTAATTAGGCTAAATTAAGGAATTCTTGTGGGGCTTCCTTGGTTGCTCAGTGGTAAAGAATCTACCTGCAAAAGCAGAAAACGAGTTTGATCTCTGGGTCAGGAAGATCCCCTGGAGAAGAAAATGGCAGCCCACTCTAGTATTCTTGTCTGGGAAATTCCATGGATAGAGGAACAGAGAGCGGACTGCAGTCTATGGGGTCAGAAAAGAATTGGACATGATTTAGCAACTAAACAACGACAACAAAGTAATCCTTGTACGATGCTTCAAAATCTGTGTGATTCTGTATATGTGTTAAAGACATGTTCTGAGTTCTTTCTAATTTGAAATACCTTGAAATTAAGCAGCATAGAAAGGTAATAGCAAACTTAATTTAACTATTTAGTACAGTCAGTTTATAAAGTAACAAGTTCTTTTTGTGAGCACATGGCTGCTTCCTGGGCACATATATCATGAATCCAGCCTTCAGGAAACTTGTCTTGTTGTGGAAGTAAGATTCACATAATGGGCAAAAATACAAAAGAAAAACAACATATTATTTAGCTCTACTTTATCAGTGGGCAGAAAAGGATTAAGAGGAATGTGGAACTCAAACTGAATCTTTGCAAAACTGTTAGGTTTGGATGCATCTTGTTATGGTTTAGTCTTGAGCCAATTCAAGGGTGTCTCTCCATTTGGAATTTAATGTTGGCTTAAAATATTTTTAAATTAATTTATTTTTATTGAAATATAGTTGATTTACAATGTGTTATTTGGGGGTGTATAGCAAAGTGAATCAGTTATACATATATATATATGTATATGTGCACACACTGTTTTTAAAGATTCTTTTCCATATAGGTCGTAGCAGTGTTGAGTAGAGTTCCCTGAGCTATACAGTAGGTCCTTATTAGTTATCTGTTTTATATGTAGTAGTGTGTATATGTCAGTCCTAGTCTCCCAGTTTATCCCTAGCCCCCCTTTTTCTCCTGGTGACCATAGGTTTATTTTCTACATCTGTGACTCTATTTTCTGTTTTATAAATAAGTTCCATTTTTTTAAGATTCCATATATAAGCAGTATCATAAGATATTTGTCTTTGTTTGACTTAATTCACTCAGTATGTCAATTTCCAGGTCCATTTGTGTTGCTGCAAATGGCATTTTCCCCTCTTTTTTATTGTTGAGTAACACTCCATTTTTTATACTGCTGTAAGTGCTATATCTTTATCCACACTCTGTGGATGGACAGTTAGATTGCCTCATGTCTTGGCTGTTGTATATAGTGGTGCAGTGAACACTGGGGTGTATGTATCTGGTGTATGTATCTTTTTGAATTAATATTTTCTCTGGATATATGCCCAGTATTGGGATTGCTGGATCATATGATAGTTCTATTTTTAGTTTTTAAGAAACCTCCATACTGTTCTCCATAGTGGCTGTATCAATTTACATTCCTACTTACAGTTTAGGAGAGTTCCCTTTCTCCACACCCTCTCCAGCATGTATTGTTTGTAGATTTTTTGATGATGGCCATTCTGACCAGTGTGAGGTGAAATCTCATTGTAGTTTTGATTTGTATTTCTGTGATAATTAGTGATGTTGAGCATCTTGTGCTTTTTGGCCATCTGCATGTCCTTTTTGGAGACCTCCTGGACTAATGGAAATAAAAACAAAAATAAACAAATAGGGCCGAATTAAACTTACAGGTTTTTGCATGGCAAACAAAACCATCAACAAAACAAAATGACAACCCACAGAATGGGAGAAAATATCTGCAAATGAAGCGACTGACGAGGGATTAATCTCTAAAAATACAGAGAGCTCATGCAGCTCAATGTAAAAGGAAAAAAAAAACCCATTCAGAAAATGGACATAAGATCTAAATGTTGGCTTTAAAATAAGTTAAAAAAAAAAATCTATGAATTCATTTTCGAGTTTCTTGCAGTATGAATTCCATGTCCATATTTGGTGTTTGTTCCCATGCTGCTGCTGCTAAGTCACTTTAGTCGTGTCTGACTCTGTGCGACCCCACAGACGGCAGCCCACCAGGCTCCCCCGTCCCTGGGATTCTCCAGGCAAGAACACTGGAGTGGGTTGCCATTTCCTTCTCCAATGCATGAAAATGAAAGGTGAAAGTGAAGTCGCTCAGTCGTGTCTGA
This sequence comes from Neotragus moschatus, assembly GCA_006410615.1. Classification (NCBI taxonomy): domain Eukaryota; kingdom Metazoa; phylum Chordata; class Mammalia; order Artiodactyla; family Bovidae; genus Neotragus; species Neotragus moschatus. The sequence goes on from SJYA01001196.1 coordinate 1,363,136, forward strand.
CTCCTAGCGACCCCATGGACTGCAGCCCACCAGCCTCCTCCACCCATGGGATTTTCCAGGCAAGAGTACTGGAGTGGGTTGCCGTTGCCTTCTCTGGTTCCCATGCTAGGAGGATCTAAATTACTGAACAATATTAGAGCTTGTATTAGCTTGCCAGGGCTGCCATAACAAAGTACTTCAAGCTGGGTGGTTTAAACAACAGAAATTAATTTTCTCAGTTCTAGAGGCTGTCAGTCTGAGATCAAGTGGTCTGCAGGGGTGGTGTGTAAATGGCTTTGTCTTCACATGGTCTTTCCTTTGTGCATATCTGTAGTCGAGTCTCCTCTTATAAGGTCACCAGTCAAATTGGATTGTTTAGTGTAGCCACCTTTACCAGTTAACGTAGCTCCATCTTCTCGCAACTTCCCACAACTGCTCTATGCGCACTTGCTGGCTCACCCTGTGCTTTCATGTTGATGGAGCATGGCTCCATCTCCATGGAGATGGCTTCTTTCCCTGGACCTTATTCATCAACTTTTGTTAGGTCCAAACATTTATTCTGGAGGTTCCTCATCTCTCTCAGCCTTGAAGAGAGTGCCTTGCTTTGGATTTTGCTTTGACTTACAGGAATGTTATGGCTGGATCATTTTCTGTATTGACTTCTAAAACTTTCTCTGCATCAGGAAAATGTTTGCAAATGATGTGACTGACAAGGGCTTAATTTCCAAAATATACAAGCAACTCCTACAATTCAATAACAACAACAACAAAAAAACCCAATTGAGAAATAGGCAGAAGACCTAAATAGACATTTTAACAAAGAAGACTTAGAGATGGCCAGTAGGCATGTGAAAAGATGCCCATTATTGCCTATTACTAAAGTAATGCAAATCCAAACTACAATGAGGTACAGTGGAATACTACTCAGCCATAAAAAAGAATGAAATAATGCCATTCATAAAAAGGAATGAAATAATGCAGCAACACTGGTGGGCCTAGAGATGATTATACTGAGTGAAGTAAGTCACACAGAGAGAGAATAATATCATATAATGTCACTTATACTATATGTGGACTCTAAAAAATGACACAAATGAACTTACTTAGAAAACAGAAACAGGCTCAGCTTAGAAAACAAACTTATGGTTATGAAAGGGGAAAAACAAGGTGGGGGGGGCAGATAAATTAGAAGTTTAGACTTAGCATGTGTGTGTGTGTGTGTGTGTGTGTGTGTGTGTGTGTGTGTATACACACACACACAAAATAGATAAAAACAAAGATATACTTTATAACACAGGAAGTTCTACTCTATATTCTATAAAAACCTAAATGGGAGGAGAATCTAAAAAAAATTATAGGTTTAAGTATGACAGAATCAGTTTGTTGTACACCTGAAACTAATAATAACATTGTAAATCAAGTATATAAAATAAAATTTTTTAAAAGTAGTAAAATATTTTAAAAAGCTACCATGAGGTACTATGTCTATCAGTTAGAATGGTCATTTCTAAAAGATCTGCAAATAATAAATGCTGGAGAGGGCGTGGAGAAAAGGGAACCCTCTTACACTGTTGGTGGGAGTGTAAATTGGTGCAGCCACCATATAGTATGGTGTTCCTCAGAATACAGTATGGAGGTTCCTCAGAAAACTAATAATAGTGTTACCATATGATCCATCAGTCCTACTCCTAGGCGTATACTCAGAATTATAGTTTCAAAGGATGCATGCACACCTGTGCTCATAGCCGCACTATTTACGGTAGCCCAGGCACGATCAGTGCAAAGAATAGAGGAGAACAACACAATGGGAAAGACCAGAGATCTCTTCAAGAAAATTAGAGATACCAAGGGAATATTTCATGCAAAGATGGACTCAATAAAGGACAGAAAAGGCTTGGACCTAGCAGAAGCAGAAGATAGTAAGAAGAGGTGGCAAAAATACACAGAAGACTTATACAAAAAAGATCTTCATGACCCAGATAACCATGATGGTGTGATCACTCACCTAGAGCCAGACATCCTGGAGTGTGAAGTCAAGTGGGCCTTAGGAAGCATCACTATGAACAAAATGAGGTTAGCTGATGGAATTTCAGCTGAGCTATTTCAAATGCTAAAAGATGATGCTGTGAAAGTGCTACACTCAGTATGCTTGCAAATTTGGAAAACTCAGCAGGGGCCACAGGACTGGAAAGATCAGCTTTCATTGCAATGAAAGGCAGTGCCAAATAATGTTCAGACTATCGCATAACTGTATTCACCTCACACACTAGCAAAGTAATGTTCAAAAATCCTCAAGCTAGGCTTCTAGAGTACATGAACCGAAAACTTCCAAATGTTCAAGGTGGTTTTAGAAAAGGGAGAGGAATCAGAGATCAAATTGCCAACATCCATTGGATCATAGAAAAAGCAAGAGAATTCCAGAAAAACATCTGCTTTATTGACTACACGAAAGCCTTTGACAGTGTGGATCACAACACACTGGAAAATTCTTCCAGAAATGGTTGATAGCTTATAGTGAATGGTGTTGGATGTGTGATTTCTGAAGAAGGTTTAACTTTGAGATCAGGGACTAGGCTTGATCACTCAAGAGCTTTTGTGTAGCAGAGTTTTACCAAAGTATAAAAAGGGCTGGAGAAAGCTTCTGAACATAGACATCAGAGAGGGAGATGGAGAATGCCCCCCCTTGCTAGTGTAAGCAAGGGAGTTATATACTTTTTAAATTAGTTATTCAGTTCAGTCGCTCAGTCGTGTCTGACTCTCTGCAAACCCATGAATCACAGCACACCAGGCCTCCCTGTCCATCACCAACTCCCGGATTTCACTCAGAGTCACGTCCATTGAGTCAGTGATGCCATCCAGCCATCTCATCCTCTGTTGTCCCCTTCTCCTCCCGCCCCCGATTNATGATCTTAGTTTTCTGAATGTTGAGGTTTAAGCCAACTTTTTCACTCTCCTCTTTCACTTTCATTAAGTGGCTCTTTAGTTCTTCTTCGCTTTCTGCCGTAGGGTGGTTTCATCTGTGTATTTGAAATTATTGATACTTTTCCTGGCAATCTTGATGCCAGATTGTCAGGTTGTGCTTCATCCAGCCTAGCATTTCACCTGATGTATTCTTCATAATCTTCCTGATGGCTCAGTTGGTAAACAGTCTGCCTGCAATGTGGGAGACCTGGGTTTGATCCCTGGGTGGGGAAGATTCCCTGAAGAAGGAAATGATAACTCACTCCAGTATTCTTGCCTGGAGAATTGCATGGACTGAGGAGCCTGGCAGACTGTAGTCCATGGGGTCACAAAGAGACATGACTGAGTGACCAACACTTTCATTTTAACTTTCACTCAGCATATAAGTTAAATAAACAATATACGGCCTTTATGTACTCGTTTCCTAATTTGGAACCAGTCCATTATTCCATGTTCAGTTGTAATTGTTCCTTCTTGACCTGCATACACATTTCTCAGGAGGCAGATAAGGTGGTATGGTAATCCCATCTCTTTAAGAATTTTCCACATCTTATTGGGATCCACACAGTCAAAGGCTTTGGCATAGTCAATAAAACATAAGTAAGTGCTTTTCTGGAGCTCTCTTGCTTTTTCTATGATCCAACAGATGTTGGCAAGTTGATCTCTGGTTCTTCTTCCTTTTCTAAATACAGCTTGAACATCTGGAAGTTCATGGCTCACATACCATTGCAGCATGGCTTGGAGAATTTTGAGCATTACTTTGCTACCATGTGAGATGAATTCTAGCATGTGAGATGAGTGCAATTGTGTGGAAGATCAGATATGGAGGGAAATTGTAAAGTTCTATACTGATTTTTCACTAGAAGTAGGGTTTCCCTGGTAGCTCAGTTGGTAAAGAATTTGTCTGCAATGCAGGAGACCTGGGTTTGATCACAAGGATGATCCCTGGAGAAGAAAATGGCAACTCACTCTTGCCTAGGAAATCCCATGGACAGAGGAGCCTGGCAAGCTACCAGATTTAACATTCCAATCTTTCCTCCATGCTATTCAAGAGTAAATTGTATATGAAAATGCCTTTATTTTGTATTGTTAGTTTCTTTTTCCCCCTACCAAACACAATGTTATAATTTCCATGAAGTCCAGGGCTGAATTTAATATTTCTCATTTGATTCATGGCATTTACAAAAGTACCTAGCACACTGAAATCACTTACTTTATTTTTTCCCAGTAAAGATTGAATAAATTATGTTCCATTTACTTTAACTTAATATGCAAATTTATTTATCATTAATATTTATTTTTCTCACATATTTTTCAAAAGATAGCAAGATACTTTATTATTGTTATAAATTCCTGGTAATATTAACTAGAAGTAAATAAATCATTTGGAAAATTATCTACAAGTGTAGGATAAACGTTAAATAAATAGATTATACGGTTTACCAATTAAAATAAAAATCGGGCTTGTCCAATTTTATCCAGTATCACTCAATAAGATTGTAAGAACTATCTTATTATTTCAGTATAAAATCTCTGCCCTGTTATAATTAAATGTTAACTCTTAAGTACTCTTTCTGTTTCAGTCTTCAAAGCTTTCTCATAATGCTCTTTGCCAAATTATCAATGAAAAGGTTAAGAACTGTCAATCAATTTGGACTGCTGTAACAAAGTACCAAAAGCTAGGTGACTTATCAACAATAGCTATGTTTAAGTGATCTAACTGGATAGGGAAGGAAAGAAGTTTAGACAGAAGTATTTTATACTTAGATTCATGAACAGATGAATGGATGGATGAATGTGTAGATGGATGGTTGACAGATACATAGATAGATGAATTGAATGAAAAAGTAAAAAAGCCACAAGTCTTGATAATAATATTGCCACTTGTAATAGAAACCACAGATTTAGAACTCCAGATAGAAATTTAGGATATTATAGTCGGAAGGGTAAATTTAGAATTTCAGCAGTGAAACACTTTGCTCACCAAATTCAACGTTGTTATTACAAGTGTTAGTGGCCAAATTATAATGGGCTTGTGTTTCATGAGTCCATGGATCAGGATATGTCATCATATGACCGGTGAAATCACATAGGATAATGGCAAAACTTGCAGTGGAGTGAAGGATTTGCCCAGGTACATAGGTCTTCAAAAAAACCTGGCTCTTGACTAGATGACAGTGATAACATCAAGCTTAACATGAAGCTTTATTGAATGATTACTGACTCCATTGAGATAGTATTTTTACTGAAGGGTAAAAGATTAAAATAGAAAAGGAATGGAATACAGTAAAAGTAAAGTAAACATTACTGCCAGAAAGAGGTCAGAGATACATGTGGAATGGAGAATAAGTAGAATCTTTCTGAGAAGGCTGCAGAGGAAGCTGTATCCTTTTAGGAAAACTATCTATATTTTCCTTTTATTGTATTATATTTTATTTGTTCAGCTTTATTGAGTTATAATTGATGAATTCATGATAGTTAAAGTATACAATGTGATGATTTCATCTATAAGTACATCATGAAAAGATTTCTTCCCTAAAGTTACTCAACATATCCACTTTCTTCTTCTTTTTTTTTTTTCTACTCTGTATTTCCATGAATTTGATGCTTTTGCCTTAGATTCCAAGTATAAGTGATACTTTGTACCATGTAGTATTTGTCTTACTTGGTCTGATTTACCACACTGAGGTCAATGCTCTCTAAGCTTATTCATGTTGTTACAAATNTTACTCAACATATCCACTTTCTTCTTCTTTTTTTTTTTTCTACTCTGTATTTCCATGAATTTGATGCTTTTGCCTTAGATTCCAAGTATAAGTGATACTTTGTACCATGTAGTATTTGTCTTACTTGGTCTGATTTACCACACTGAGGTCAATGCTCTCTAAGCTTATTCATGTTGTTACAAATAAGATGATTTCCTTCTTTCTTGCTCTTGTTGTTGATGTTCAGTCATGTCCACCACATATATATATATATATATATATATATATATCACATTTTCTTTATCAATTTATCCATTGTCCTTTGTTGTTAACACAGGACATTTAGGTTGTATCTATATCTAAGCTCTTGTGAATGGTATAAACAAGGAAATATAGATATTTCTTTGAGATTATGATCTTTTATGCTTTGGATATATACCCAGAAGTGGAACTGCAAAATTGTATGGTAGTTCTTAATTTCTTTTTAAGGAACCACTATATTTCTTTTTATAATGGCTGTACACATTATAGCTACAGTCATTTTACATTTCCACCAGCAGTNAAAGCGCAGCCTCTGCTCCTTACCTTGGATGAAGGGTGTCTCCTCACCGCCGCCCTTCCTGACCTTCAATGTGGGATAGCTCCTCTAGGCCCTCCTGCGCCAGCACAGCCACCGCTCGTTGCACGCGGGTTGATCTTCCCAGCCCCTGACCCTGGCCTCGGAGGTAGGGTGGCTCCTCCCGGCCCCTGACCCTGGCCTCAGACGTGGGGTGGCTCTTCCCGGCCCCCAACCCTGACCTCGGATGCAGGTGGCTCCTCTTAGCTCCCGACCCTGGCCTCGGGCACAGGGTAGCTCCTCCTGGCCCCCACCCCTGACCTCGGACGTAGGGTGGCTCCTCCCGGCCCCCAACCCTGGCCTCAGACGTGGGGTGGCTCTTCCCGGCCCCCAACCCTGTCCTTGGGCATGGGGTGGTTCCTCCCGGCCGCTGACCCTGACTTCAGATGCGGGGTGGCTCCTCTCAGCTGTTCCTGCGCCGCCACAGCCTGGCACCCTCGGCTGCTATCTCTGACCTCGGACGTAGGGTGGTTCCTCTCAGCTGTTCCTGTGCCATCACAGCTTGACACTCTAGGCCACCGGCTCTGTCGTCCGACATGGGATAGCTCCTCTCGGCCACACTGAGCGCACCGGCCTGCCCGACCATTGCAGCCGCTTGCGCTGAGCGTGCTGGCCCGCCCGGCCGTCGCAGCCGCTTGCCAGGTTTGATAATTTTAAAGGTGTAGTTGAGAGTAGGGGGAGAAGGAACAATTCAAATGGATTCATTGAGAATGTTTTCCTGAAGAAGTGATATTCAAGAATGAGATGTTAGCTGTGCAAGCGCTGCAGAAAGAGGGTGTCAGGCAAGGACTCTGAAAAGGGAGGCTTAGTATATTTCTGAAAGGCATTGTTACTAGAACGTGGTGGGAAGGCAAGGAGGACCTGGCCCAAAAGATGGGTGCCCATCAGGAGTACCCGGCCTGGAGTTCCATATAGACAGAGCTGTGTGTTGTAGGTATGTTGTATATTTGCACAATAGGAAACTGTTAAAAATATTGTTAGCCTAGAGAAGGATGTGATATGATTTGTCTGGTGTGAGAAGAATGAAATAGTGGGAATAACTTTGGAAGTCAGGAGACCAGTTACAATGCTGGTTCAAAAGGTGAGGTGTGATGGTGAGAAGCGATGGCTTGGTCTAGTTGAGTATGGACATGGAGAAAAGCAAATGAGTTCAAGTTAAGTTTTGGGGATAGAAATGATGGAACTTGCTGATAGATTAAATTTTGGGAGTGAGGGAGGGGTAAGAATCCAGGACAGCACCAACATTACTGCTTTGAATAATGGAGAGTAGTATTGTTGTTCAGTCGCTCAGTCATATCTGACTCTTTGTGACCCCATGGACTGCAGCACACCAGATTTCCCTGTCCTTCACCATCTCCCCGAGCTTGCCCAGACTCATGTCCATCAAGTCGGTGATGCTGTTCAGCCATGTCATTCTCTGTCGTTCCCTTCTCCAGTCTTCAGTCTTTCCCAGCATCACGGTCTTTTCTAATGAGTCGGCTCTTCACATCAGATGGCCAAAGTATTGGAGCTTCAGCTCCAGCACTGGTCCTTCCAATGAATATTCAGAATTGATTTCCTTTAGGATTGAGTGGTTTGATCTCCTTGCAGTCCAGGGGACTCTCAAGACTCTTCTCCAACTCCACAGTTCAAAAGTATCAATTCTTCGGCCCTCAGCCTTCTTTATGGTCCACTCTCACATCCATACATGACTACTGGAAAAACTATAGCTTTGACTAGATGGACCGTTTTTGGCAAAGTAACGTCTTTGCCTTTTAATATGCTATCTACGTTTGTCATAGCTTNCAGGGGACTCTCAAGACTCTTCTCCAACTCCACAGTTCAAAAGTATCAATTCTTCGGCCCTCAGCCTTCTTTATGGTCCACTCTCACATCCATACATGACTACTGGAAAAACTATAGCTTTGACTAGATGGACCGTTTTTGGCAAAGTAACGTCTTTGCCTTTTAATATGCTATCTACGTTTGTCATAGCTTTTCTTCCAAGGAGTAAGCGTCTTTTAATTTCATGGCTACAGTCACCATCTGCAGTGATTTTGGAGCCCAAGAAAATAAAGTCTGTCAGTGTTTCTCCATCTATGTGCCATGAAGTGATGGTATTGGATTCCATCATCTTAGTTTTTTGAATGTTGAGTTTTAAGCCAGGTTTTTCACTCTCCTGTAGTGAAAAAGGAAGAGTAATATGGTGGTGCTGTAAACAAAAATGAGAGGACAGATGGAGAAATGAGGGTAAATAGAGACTAGGGAATTCAATTTTATATTTACTAGGGGTGTATTTCCTATGAATCATCCAGAGACCATGCCAAGAGCACAAGTGGATATCAAAATCTGGAGCTATTGAAGTTCAGATTTGGAAATAACGCAATAATAGATTAATGTTTACATCAGTTTAATTCAGGTGACTACTGTACATTGAGGCAGTGTGATAGGCACTGCAGATAAGACTTGAATACAAGCTTCTTAGTAATTCTGTTATGCTTTTTTTTAAAAATTAGTTTTTATTTATTTTTGTTGGACTTCTGTGGTGCCTCATATGGTAAAGAATGTGCCTGTGATGCAGGAGACCCGCATTTGATCTTTGGATTGGCAATATCCCCTGGAGGATAATTGTTGTGTTGGTTTCTGCCTTACAACATCATGGATCAGCCGTAACTCTGTGTGTGTGTGTGTGTGTGTGTGTGTGTGTGTGTGTGTAATGAATCAAAACTATATATGTATCCCCTCCATCTTGAGCCCCCACCCGATTCCACCCCTCCACGTCATCACAGAATGCCAGGCTGGGCTCCCTGTGTTATATCTCAGCTTCCCAGAAGCTATCTGTTTCACACACGGCAGTATATATATATGTCAATGCTACTTTCTCCGTTCGGCCCATGCACTGCGTCCACAAGTGCATTCTCCATGTCTGTGTCTCTGTTCCTTCCCTGCAGATGGGTTCATCAGTACCGCTTTCCTGGATTCCATATATATGCTTTAATATATAATATTTGTTTTTCTCTGAATTACCTCACTCTGTATAACAGGCTCTAGGTTCATGTGCCTCACTACTGACTCATATTTCTTCCTTTTTATGGTTGAGTGATAGCTACGTTTTATATATGTACCACAGCTTCTTTCAACTTCTTTATCCACTCATCTGTGGATGAACATCTAGGTTGCTTCCATATCCTAGCTGTTGTAAATAGTGCTGCACTGAACACTGGGGTATATGTGTCTTTTTGAGTTGTGAATTTCTTAGGATTAGTGGGATTGCTGTGTTATATGGTAGTTTTAAAAGATATCTCTGTACTGTTACAGTGGCTGTATCAGTTTACATTCCCCATAACAGTGCAAGAGGGTTCCCCTTTCTCCACATCCTCTCCAGCATTTATTGTTTGTAGGTTTTTTGATGATGGCCAGTTTGATTGATGTGAGGTGGTACCTCATAATAGTTTAGATTTGCATTTCTCTAATAATGAGCAACGTTGAGCATCTTTTCCTGTGTTTATTGGCCATCTGTATGCCTTCTTTGGAGGAATGTTTGGTTAGGTCTCTGTCCATTTTTTGATTACGTTGTTTTTTTCTGAAATTCAGCTGCATGAGCTACTTATATATTTCAGAGATTAATCCATTGTCAGTTTTCTCATTTGTAATTATTTTCTCCCATTCTAAGAACTGTCTTTTCATCTTATTAAGTTTCCTTTGCTGGGCAAAAACTTAAGTTTAATTAAATCCTGTTTTTTTGGTTTTTATTTTCATTGTCTTAAGAAGTGGGTCAAAGAGTTTTATAGTGTCTATCCTTATGTTTAAGTCTTTAATCCATTTTGAATTTATTTTTGTGTATGGTGTTAGGGAGTATTCTAGTTTCATTCTTTTACATGTAGCTACCCAGTCTTCCTAGCACCACTTATTGAAGAGGCTGTCTTTTCTCCACTGTATATTCTTGCCTCCCATAGGTGTGTGGGATTATCTCTCGGCTTTCTATCTTGTTCCATTAGTCTGTGTTTGTGTTTTTGTGCCAGTACCATACTTACTTGATGACTGTAGCTTTTTAGTATAGTCTGAAGTCAGGAAGGTTGATTCCTTCAGCCCCATTTTTCTTTCTTAAGATTGTTTTGGCTCTTTGGAGTCTTTTGTGTTTCCATAAAAATTGTAAAATTTTTTGTTCTAGTTCTGTGAAAAATGCCATTGGTAATTTGATAGGGATTGGCTTGAATATGTAATCCCTATTAAATTACCAATAGCATGCCAACTCAACATCCAGAAAACTAAGATCATGGCATCCAGTCCATTACTTCATGGCAGATAGATGGAGAAACAATGGAAACAGTGACAGACTTAATTTTCTTGGGCTCTAAAATCACTACAGATGGTGACAGAAGCCATGAAATTAAAAGACACTGGCTCCTTGGAAGAAAAGCTATGACAAACCTAGACAGCATATTAAAAAGCAGAGATGTTACTTAGCTGACAAAGGTCTGTCTAGTCAATGTTGTGGTTTTTCCAGTAGTCATGTATGGACGTAAGAGTTGAACCATTAAGAAAGCTGAGTGCCAAAGAATTGATGCTTTTAAACTGTGGAGTTGAAGAAGACTCTTGAGAGTCCCTTGGATAAGATCAAACCAGTCCATCCTAAAGGAAATCAGTCCTGAATATTCATTGGAAGGACTGATGTTGAAGCTGAAGCTCCAATACTTTGGCCACCTGATGCAAAGAACTGACTCATTAGAAAAAACCCTGATGCTGAGAAAGATTGAAGGCAGGCAGAGAAGGGGATGACAGGGGATGAGATGGTTGGATGGCATCACCGGCTTGATGGACATGATTTTGAGCAAGTTTTGGGAGTTGTTGAAGGGCAGGGAAATCTGGCATGCTGCAGTCCATGGGTTGCAAAGAGTTGGATACAACTGAGTGACTGAACCAAACTGACTTTGGTAGAGATTGCATTGAATATGTAGATTGCTTTAGACAGTATGTGTGCGTGTGCTAAGTCGCTTCAGTCGTGCCTGACTCTGAGACCCTAAGGACCGTCACCCACCAGGCTCCTCTATCCATGGGATTCTCCAGGCATGAATACTGGAGTGGGTTGCCATGCCCTTCCCCCAGGGGTCACCTTAACCCAGGGATAGTCATTTTAACAATATTGATTCTTCCAATCCGAGTACATGGTATGTTTCACCATCTGTGTCCTCTTTGTATGCTTCTTTATATCCTGTCACCAGCATAGTATTTAGCGTGTAGAAAACATATAGTAAATATATGCCAAATGAGTGAATGATCTAGAAATAAGGTAGTGGCAGAGTTTTTTTACTTTAGAGAACTGATTTTCTACTTGTAGGCCTGCTCTGTATTCTTTCGTATATGTAAGAGATGAACTATTATTATAAAATTGATTTGATACTATCAGAATATTTTCCCTCCGCTTTCAGTGTAGTGGAGACACATCACATAGGTTAAGCTACATTCACTCCACAGTGTAGACCCTGTTTCATCTCTAACATATTTAATGTGGAGTGTCTTTCGATAAAATCTCAGAAACGTTTCTAAATTGACTTTAAAAATATTTGAAACTCATGTTTTCCTTTCCTTTTGATTGTTTTTACTGCTTAAAAAGTTTTGTTGTTGTTCAGTTGCTCAGTCTTGTCCAACTCTTTGCAACCCCATGGACTGCAGTGTGCCCAGCTTCCCTGTCCTTTACTATCTCCCAGATCTTGTTCAAGCTCATGTCTGTTGAGTTGGTGATGCCATCCAACCATCTCATCCTCTTTCATCCACTTTTCCTCCTGTTTTCAATCTTTTCCAGCATCGGGATCTTTTCTAATGAGTTGGCTCTTCAAATTAGGTGACCAGAGTATTGAAGCTTCTGCTTCAGCATCAGTCCCTCCAGTGAATATTCAGGATTGATTTCCTTTAGAATTGACTGGCTTGATCTCCTTGCAGTCCAAGGGACTCTCAAGAATCTTCCCCAACACCACACTTTAAAGGCATCAGTTCTTCAGTGCTCAGCCTTTTCTACGGTCCAAAGCTTAAAAAGTTACTCTTTTTTTTATGTATGAGTCTGTAGAGATTATTAAACTCAAATTAATTGAATTTGAAAGTCATGCTTTTAAAAAGTATATTTTATTAAGTTATAGTCGATTTACAATTTTGTGTTAGTTTTTGGTTCACGGCAAAGTGTTTCATTTACAAATGTACATAATAGTTTACATTTACTAATTCTAAACTCCCAATTTATCCACATGCCCCCCGTCCCCGCCCCTTGGCAACCACAAGTCTGTAGTTACTGTGAGTCTCTTTTCTTTTGTAAATAACTTAATTTTTGTCATATTTTAGGTTCCACATATAAGTGGGATCAAACGGTATTTGTCTTTGTCTTTGTGACTTAATTTAGTATGATGGTCTCTCCGTTTATCCTTGCTGCTGCAAATTGCATTATTTCATTTCTTTTTATGGCTGAGTACTATTCCATTGTGTGTGTGTATGTGTGTATGTATGTGTGTATATATCTTTATCCACATCTTTATCCATTCATCTATCTTTGGACATTTAAGTTGTTTCTGTGTCTTGGTTATTGCAAATGGTGTGCTGTGTATTATAGATGGTGTGCGTAAATCTTTTTGAGTTACAATTTTTTCTAGATATATACCCAGGAATGGATTACTGGATCATATGACAGTTTTGTTTTCTGTTTTTTGAGAAATCTCTGTACTGTTTTCCATAGGGGCTGTGCCAATTTGCATTTCTATCATTAGTGTGGAGGGTTCCCTTTTCTCCACATCGCCTTCAGCTTTTGTTATTTGTAGACCTTTTAGTGATGGCAGCTCTGACCAGTATGAAGTGGGACCTCATATTACCGGTTTCGTTTGCATTTCTAAATACTTAGCAATGTTGAGATCTTTTCATGTGCCTGTTGTCCATCTGTATGTCTTTGGAGAAATGTCTGTTTAGGTCTCATGCTCTGTTTTTGATGGCGTTGTTGGTTTTTTTGGTTGTTATAGTTGTATAAACTGTTTGTATATTTTGGAAATTAAGCTCTTGTTGGTCGCATGATTTGCAGATATTTTCTTCCAGTCCATAGGTTGTCTTTTTGTTTATGGTTTCCTTTGGTATGCCGAAAGCTTGTAAGTTTGATTAGGTCTCATTTGTTTATTTTTGTTTTTATTTTTACTGCTGTGGGAGACTGTGAAAGTCATGTATTTAACATGCGTTCCTCCTTTTCCATAGGAATGACAGTAAGTGCTAATAAAGACGGCTTGGGGGTGATTGTTCGAAGCATTATTCATGGAGGTGCCATTAGTCGAGATGGCCGGATTGCTGTTGGGGACTGCATCTTGTGTATTAATGAAGAGTCTACTATCAGTTTAACCAATGCCCAGGCACGAGCCCTGTTGAGAAGACATTCTCTCATTGGGCCTGACATAAAGTAAGTATCATTGGGACCATAGTTTGGCTTGGGAAATAAAGGAATTTCAGTCTATTAATCAGAATTTTCTCAGTGCATACTTCTGTTTGATATACAAAAATTATCATATATTTAATACTAATCACTGAAGAATTTGACTATTCCTGAAAAGTTATTAATTGCATTGATTGTAGACTTTGGGAGAGTATATCTGCAGTCAATAACTTCTTAATACTAACAGTACTGAAATACAGTTGACCCTTGAACAACACAGGTTTGAAATTCTCAGGTCCAAATATGCATAGATTTGTTTCAGTAAATATATAGTTGGCTCTATGTGGGTTTCATATTTTAAGGTATAGCCAAACTTGGACCCAAATTTCCATCTGAGATTGATTTAATCCGTAGATGGAAGACTTGTGGATACAGAGGGTCAGCTGTACTCTGGCATTTCATACACAAGGGATTTGAGCATCCATGGCTTTTAGTCTCCAACACACCTGGAGTCAATCTCGTGCAGATACCTAGCGACAACACTATTTCAAAACAATGTTGCCTACCATTATTATTTTTAATTTTCCAGTGATTTCTGCAAAAATCTATATACAAGATATGAGATTTATTTTATTGAGCAGGATGGTCCACACTTAGGAACTTACATAGAAGTTTGGATTGGCCTCATTATAGCAAACTGCACTACCTAATGATCTCTATGAATATTCCCTAGTAAGCCAGTTCTTTAGAGGTCAGCCAAGATTATACAGAAGCAGTCTGACCCATAATTTCCCCTTTGTTGAACTGCTTTTCAACCCATATAAGAGAGTTCACAAAAATGCTGTTATGATCTGATGGTAGCTCATACAGGCTAGTTTGTGAAGAAGAATTTAAATATCTCATCATCCCATAATGTACTAAAAGCATGTCATATATGTGGTTTGTTTTTTAAATTTCTAAACTTACCTTGAGCCAGCAAAAAAATCACTACATAACCTCATTGTCACACCTTAAGAATGTAATAGCTTGCCTTTTTTTTCCTCTATCATTAACAATTGAATATTTTTATTTAATGTATAAGGGATAAAATAGTAAAATAAGAATTCAAAGAAAGATTGTTTACTTTAAATTGATGTGATAAATACTAGTATAGGAGACTTTTTTGTATTAATATGGTCTTACTGACTGCATTCTGTATTTTTATTTTATAAAATACATATTGGTAGAGCTTAGGTAAGAAAGATTGTATTTAAAATCTGTTTTTCATTTTTCCATTGATAAAAAGCAAAAAAATACATGCTGTTTAGAGTGGGTTCTATTGTCTTATATAAAGGAGATTTTTATTTTTAGAGTGGAATTTCACTAAGGGCTTTCATATTTTTAATGCCTTTTTGGCTGTTATACTAAACAGATCATCAGATCATGTGACACTCTCATGACTGTTTTATAAATCATGCAAGTAAGAGTGAAGATCATTAAAAATTTCAGTGCCTCTACAGTAAATGAAAGAGAAATGTTAAGTGCTTTCCTCACCACTTGCAGGCTAGTATCCATTCCTTTTCCTTCAAAGATGAATGATAAGGATCTACATGCAGACTCTTATTTTCAGTTCAGTTCAGTTCAGTCACTCAGTCGTGTCCAACTCTTTGCAACCCCATGAACCACAGCATGCCAGGCCTCCCCGTCCATCACCAACTCCCGGAGTCCGCTCAAACCCATGCCATCCAACCATCTCATCCTCTGTCGTCCCCTTTTCCCCTGCCCTCAGTCTTTCCCAGCATCAGGGTCTTTTCCAGTGAGTCTTCTCTTTGCATCAGGTGGCCAAAGTAGTGGAGTTTCAGCTTCAACATCACTCCTTCCAATGAACACCCAGGACTGATCTCCTTTAGGATGAACTGGTTGGATCTCCTTGCAGTCTGAGGGACACTCAAGAGTCTTCTCCAACACCACAGTTCAAAAGCATCAATTCTTCGGGGCTCAGCTTTCTTTATAGTCCAACTCTCACATCCACACATGACCACTGGAAAAACCATAGCCTTGACTAGACGGACCTTTGTTGGCAGAGTAATGTCTCTGCTTTTTAATATGCTGTCTACGTTGGTATAACTTTCCTTCCAAGGAGTAAGCGTCTTTTAATTTATGTCTACAGTCATCATCTGCAGTGATTTTGGAGCCCAGAAAAATAGTCAGCTACTATTTCCACTGTTTCCCCATCTATTTGCCATGAAGTGATGGGATGGATGGACCCATGGACCATGGGTTTGCCATGGACCAGATGCCATGATCTTAGTTTTCTGAATGTTGAGCTTTAAGCCAATTTTTTCACTCTCCTCTTTCACTTTCATCAAGAGGCTCTTTAGTTTAGAGGTAATCTAAACAGATGACCTCATGACTGATCATTTGATTTATTGTGTGATAATGCTTGTCTGACATGAGTTTGAATGAACTCCGGGAGTTGGTGATGAACAGGGAGGCCTGGCGTGCTGCAGTTCATGGGGTCACAAAGAGTCGGACACAACTGAGCGACTGAACTGAACTGAATGCTTGTCTTATTTCATGAACCCTAATGCAAGTCCCCTGTCCACTTTTTGGCACTCTGAGCACTAGAATTGGTGTTATCTAGTACATTTTCTGGCTACAGTCTTTTTTTCCTGTCCTGTTCTGTTTTGATTTGTTTTGTTGTTGTTTTTTCCCATCCTCTGGAGTAGCACCGAATTTACCCATTTATGCCTTCAGCAGGTTTATTATGACTGTAAAGGGTATCTAGAAATCCATAAATATCTAGAGATTCATAAATAGTTGCTTTAGTATCCCAGGAAGCAAAATGTAGTGTAGTATCTTACATGAGAATGAGAAAATTGAAAAACTCCTACAACCTTCTCTCCTTTGGAAATCAGTCTATCAGTTTTTTTTTCTTACAAGTTCACATGGGTGCATACACACACACACTCACAGACATACTCACAAATCACCTTGTCTCCTTCTCGGGCATACTATTAAAGCTGTGATTTACATGGTTATAGTCTTGACTCACTGGGTAAATGATAAAAGGAAATGAGAATAATAAAATCTTTTTTCAAGTAAATTTGTCAGATAATGAAACAAATAGCCGTTTAGATTGACCAGGGCCGAGCAGCGTGTTCCATACGTTTTGCATGAAGTGGTTTTGGCCCTTTCTTCCCCCTTTCACTTGCTTTCACAAAGAAAAGGTTTCAGATTACTTTGAAAACTATGTGTGTGATTTCTCCCAAACAGAAAGTCTAATCCTTCAATTACTGAGAATGAAACCATGACTTTAAGTGCCAGTCAAATGTTGTAGTCATTGCCTTGATCCAGGCTCCATCCATGCCTCTTCTTGATCTTTCGTGAGGAAGCTGGCTTAATCTGGGGTAGTGGTGGAGAAATGTATTGTAGGTACTTAATAAAAATGTACTTTATTTGTTTCAATTACATAACTGATTGGTTTTAGTAAAGCATTGCTTATTGAGACAATGAACTGGCTTTCTTTATTGCCGTTTAAGAGAGGTGGCTAGGAACTGAACATGTGTGCCTTCGTGCATGCCTGGGTAGATAATCTGCGTTTCAAGAGTTCAGAAATAACCCGTTGAAGTTCCAGGTTTCATTATTTTCTGTGGAAAACCAGATGTGAAGCCTCACCAGAATGCATTCTGTCTCACTTCACACTCCACCTTGCCAGGGGCGCTTATATTTCTGTAATAATAGCCAGGGTTCTGTGCTTCACGGCAGCTGCTTGTAACATCTGCCAGATAATTACCAAGCTGAATCTGAATTCACCTGCCTTAACCTAAAGTGTGGGATGAATTCCTGATCAAGGAATAAAAGATTGATTGCAGTTACATTTTTCTGTGCTTGTTAATAATTACTGCTATAGACACCAGTAAAGAGCAGATGCTTTTCTGGGGGAGGTGTAGATAGGAGGGCTGTCGAAAGGGGAAGAAACAACCAGGAGCACCCACTTTTAACTCCATATGTATGCATCTCGCATTCAGCTCAAGACACTGACATTTGTTAACACCATTGTAAAAAGATGCCGCGGCGTATGCTTCACATTCTAGATTCTCCGCAGCACCTGCTGACGATTGAGCCCCCTTTTATGTGTGAGTATCGGTGATTCAAAAGCTCATTATGGCTGTGTGTTACAACTTGTCTGTGAAAAACACTTCGTGCTTTTGTAACATCCCTATGCGGGGCTAGATCCAGAGAGAGATTCAGTGTATATACATTTTCCTTTTTTGGTTTTTCTTCTTCTTTATATAAGAGCATATTTCCAACAGAGCTATGAGATGGTCACATTTTCACATTGCACTGGTGATTGTGAACTGATTTGAAAGTCATGCTTTCCTACTACTGAAGCTCTCTGGCTCTTTCGTTAGGGGCGATCACCTCTGGATTAATGACTGTCACATTTCAGCATCACTAATGCTGTTGTTTTCTTGTACTCCACGTATAACCTGAGGTTAGTTTTCGCCTTTAAGAATTTTTAACACTCCTCTCAGAGAAGCTGTTTTACTGTGTTTATGCATTTCGTATGTGGTTTGGTGTTCTTGGTTGGTGTTTGGAGGTTTTGTATGGCCGTGTGACCAGGCGTGTATTGTAATTGCTCTGCATGGGCTAATGAACTGTGGGATGCCCTTGCTGTCTGTATTTGGCTAAATATATGAAAACTGCTTTCTTTCTCACTGCCCCCTAAAATATCAGAAAAACACTTCTAAAACTCTTCCTTGGTGAACCTTAACACCTTTGAACAAATACAGAGAAGAATTCATTTTCAACAGTGTCTCGGATAGACACATCGTTTCCTTCTCAAACCAAACCAGTATTTAATTAAAAAAGTAAATACTTTGAACTGATTATTCTTATTTTTCCTGTGTTCTAGCCTTTCTACCTCAGCTAGCTTTTTTTTCTTAAGGCTTTATTTATATGAGTTTTACCTTTACTGAACCTTTAGAAATAATTTTCAGATATAATTCAGAAATAATTTTCTTGAATAGACTTTTCAGATTTATGATTTATATTTATTTTTCTTTGTCTAAAAGACAGTCTTCTTTCCAAGTATAATGTGTTCTACATTTTTGACTCATTATTGTTGAAGGGATAAATGTAGATTTGTTATTCAGTATGTTTTTGTTACACTGTAGAAATGATGTTTTTGTAGATGAATAAATAAAGTAGGGCCAGAATTAGAATACAGCTCTCTCACCCACACTAGTCCTAAATCATTGAATTGGGTTTTTTGCTTCAGCTGGATCTTTGAAGTGAAAGTGTCTAAGGGTGCCGGCTTCTGCCAGAATGATCAGATGTGGGGGCCAGGCTGGCTGATGCTCTGTTAGAGCACTGTTTTACGTGTGTGCTGTGCTTCTTGACTTACAATAGCCTCATCAAAAGGGACATCTTTTTGTTATTGGGGATATGGAGATCCATTAGTGGGTGATATACTGTACACTCCAGAGAACACTCCAGAGAAGCAACAGAACTCTGTCTTCTGACCCTAAACCTAAGCGACCTCACAGAGTGAATGCCTTTTATGGAATCACCAGTATGTATTATATATCCTCCTCACTCAATAAAATATGCCATTAGTATACTTCTGTTATTATATTATTATAACATGAACGTGAATGTGAGGTCGCTCAGTCATGTCCGACTCTTTGTGACCCCATGGACTGTAGCCTACCAGGCTCCTCTGTCCATGGGATTTTCCAGGCAATAGTACTGGAGTAGATTGCCATTTCCTTTTCCAAGGGATCTTCCCAACCCAGGGATCGAACCTGGGGCTCCCACATCGTAGACAGGCGCTTTACCGTCTGAGCCACCAGGGAAGTTTATATCATGAAAGGTAATCCTCTGTCTTTGCCCTCTAGTACTAAGATTTTGATACTTATCATGTTCATGCATAAGCTATGGTCAGCCGGCATAATAGTCTTCATGATTTTTGTGTTGTGCATTTTTGATATATGCTTTTGTTTCTTTGGGCTTCCCTGGTGGTGCAGAGGTTAAAACGTCTGCCTGCAATGTGGGAGACCTGGGTTTTATCCCTGGGTCGGGAAGATCCCCTGGAGAAGGAAATGGCAACTCACTCCAGTACTCTTGCCTGGAGAATCCCATGGACAGAGGAGCTTGGTGGGCTACAGTCCATGGGTCACAAAGAGTCGGACACGACTGAGCGACTTCTCTTTCACTTTCACTTTGTTTCTTTGCATAAATATCCTGAAATGCCTTGAAGTCCTTTCTTTCACTCGCCATGCCATGTGTTAGTTTGAGAATCTGGAACAGACTACTTCAATAGGTGTATCAGTTGTGTAGCCTCTTGGGGCAGCAGTAAACTTGACTTTTCAGATGTCATTTCCAAGCANTCTTTCACTTTCACTTTGTTTCTTTGCATAAATATCCTGAAATGCCTTGAAGTCCTTTCTTTCACTCGCCATGCCATGTGTTAGTTTGAGAATCTGGAACAGACTACTTCAATAGGTGTATCAGTTGTGTAGCCTCTTGGGGCAGCAGTAAACTTGACTTTTCAGATGTCATTTCCAAGCATTATAACTGTAATCAGCAACTTGCTCAGTGCCTTCCACATTATAGGCATTCAGCCAGCACTTGTTGAATTAGTGTGTGACCATTCAAGTGTCAGACTTTTCCTCTGAAACCAAAATGAACATGAATATTGCTACATATCAGTAAGAGAATCTTTCTGTGCACTGATAATGGTTTAACTCAGACTTAAGAGTTAATACTTTAATAAAGCTAGGATATGATTACTGATAGTATTTGTTAATGTCCAAAATGAATTGTGTTTTATGGGAGAATGTAATTTTGAATGCCCAGTGTTTTAGTAGAGTTTACCCAGTTTGTTTCTGCTAAGGCACCCAAAAATCTTTGGAGAAAATAAATGTTATTACTGAAAATTACTTTTCTAAGGATTTCTAGATCTCTTTAATTAAAAAAAAATTGCCTTTAGTCTTCTCATTTGGAAATATATATTATGCTGTTTTTTTCCCCCATATGATTATCAATAAGCAGATAATTATCAGCAGCCTTTAAATTTTTAATTTCTGTTGTTATTATTGCCTATAGAATACTTGATTCTTTTGAAGTTTAGGGTCTCTACTGAGTAAGCTGATTTAAATGAGTGGTGTGAAAAAGTAGAGATGAGGGGACAAAATAAGTTTATTTCATATTTTGGAAGATTCTCCCAACAGGCAGAGCTCTGCTTTCACGGTTGTGTCTTGTTCCAGAATTACTTATGTACCCGCAGAATATTTGGAAGACTTCAAAATAAGCTTGGGGCAGCAATCTGGAGGAATAATGGCACTGGATATTTTTGCTTCCTATACTGGCAGGTAAGTCTGCTATGTGAATGATCGATACAGCAAGTTATAAAGAAGAGTATTGAATCCAGTGTCAGGGAGGCCTAGCAATAAAGAGGACTGAATTCTTTTTCTCTCTTTCAAGATTAAAAAAAAAAAAAGAATCATCCCCCTTTTCCATATTACTGGGCTTCCCTAGTGGCTCTGTGGTAAAGAATCCACCTACCAAGCAGGAGATGCAAGTTCAGTCCCTGGGTTGGAAAGATCCCCTGGAGAAGGAAATGGCAACCTGCTCCAGTGTTCTTGCCTAAGAAATCCCATGGGCAAAGGAACCTGGCCGGCAGCAGTCAATGGGGTCACAAAAGAGCTGGACGTCCCTTAGCAACTAAACAACAGCAACTCATATTACTTCTGGAGTGATCACATATTGTGGGAAATTTGGGGAAAATATGAAAAATCAAAGCAAGAGATTAAAACTGTCTTTAGTTGTATCAGCCCGTATACCACTGTCAGCTTACTGAGTTTTGGGGAATTTACCTCAGATATGACTATGGTTCCATTTACTCCCTGGAACCTACAATTTTTATGGTATTGTATCACTTTTCCTCTGTCATAAACATTTTCAAACTTTATTTATTTACTCATTAACATACATACAGATTCATAAACATTTTTAATGGTTATGTTTTTATTCTTTTGGAGAATTTTAAGCTGAACATCTTTGTGTATATACAGGTTAGGTATAGAATGTTTGACTTTTTAAAGCCTCTTTATATACAGTGTATTGAGAACCTTTGAATAATACAGGAAATATAGTTTTTTCCTCCCTTAAGAAATAAACTAGATTTTGATGTTGCTGCTGAGTTTAGCACGAGAGAAATAATGTCAGATTGCTTTTCTGGAAAAAATACGCTATACATTTTCCGCTGTGGGCCTGTTTTTTTCCAGTTACATTAGCAGCTGAGTAACAGATTTCTCCTTAAGTATGCTATAAAGAAGAAATAGCTTTGCAAACATTCTGAGATCTGCTCACAAAAGTTCTAACAACTCATATAACACTCTGGTGTCCAGTGACTCTGCAGGCATTGTAACACCACATCATTCTTTCCTCTGCAAATTGTATGTGGTACAGCTATGCAGACAGTGTTAAAGAAGGAAAGGTTTGTTATGTGTTTAATAAAGGGAAGGAATGTCATGGCCCAAAGGGCCCCTTGAATTTTATGGGGAAAAGAGTATTCGTTCCATCCTTTGCAAAGCTCAGCCATACTTCTGTCTAGAATTTCCATATCAGGGTTAATGACATGAGTTGATTACAACTACCTGGTACTTCCTGTTAAAAAGCTAGATGCAGTAATTCCAGTGTCCCTCTGAAATACCATTTCACATGGCTTAGTTAGAGAATATGACAGGATAACATGATATTCTTATTAAATTCTGAGACCTTAAAAGCACTCAAAATGTTAATATTAAAACAAAAAAGCCACTTTCAGCATGTTGGTTCTCTCCTAGCACACAAAGGAAAAGGCCCTGAGCTGTCAATGCTGTGAATAACTGCTTCCCTGCAAAAAAGTGTATTTGCTGTTAATATAAGTTTGCTCAAAACAAAAACAGTCTGCATCCTGTTTTCCTCCCTTAGGAAAGGCGGAAACTAGATTTTGATGCTGCTGCTGAGTTCAGGGAGAGAAATAATGTCAAATTGCTATCCTGAAAAGAATGCACAATACATTTTCAGCTGTGGGCCTGTATTTTTTTCAGTTACATTAACAACTGAGTAACCGATTTCTCTTTAAGTATGCAGGAGGAATTGGCACCAGAGAGATTAAGTTACTTGCTCAAGTTTCATAGCTAACAGGTAGAAGAATCAAGGTTAAAAATGAAAAAAAAAAATCAAAATCGTGAACAAAAATCATTTTATGCTTCCTGCAAAAAAGATACTCTAAATTCAGGAGATCTGAATCAAATCACTGAACATTTTGGAATTTGAAAGAAATTATGTAGTACTTGGAGAAGGCAATGGCACCCCACTCCAGTACTCTTGCCTGGAAAATCCCATGGATGGAGGAGCCTGGTAGGCTGNGGAGATCTGAATCAAATCACTGAACATTTTGGAATTTGAAAGAAATTATGTAGTACTTGGAGAAGGCAATGGCACCCCACTCCAGTACTCTTGCCTGGAAAATCCCATGGATGGAGGAGCCTGGTAGGCTGTAGTTCATGGGGCTGCAAAGAGTCGGACACGACTGAGTGACTTCACTTCACTTCACTTTGTATAAAAATATGGGGCAGCATATCATGGAGTTTAAGAGCTCAGGTTTTGTAGTAAACTGGCCCAATTCAAGTCTCCTCTCTGTTCCTTTACTGTGTGACTTTGTGCCAGTTTCTGGCATCTTAATGCACATATAGAGTGTTACTTGTTATAGCTGACAGAAACTTATTTGATATTCAACGATCAAACATGAGTGCCGAGAAGTCTAATTCATTCTTGGCTGAGTGAGTGTGGGGACACAGAACACGTTCATTCTGCTGAGGCGCACACACTTGAGTCCTGTAAAGCCCGCCTGAAGATGGATAAAGAATAATCAGCACATTTATAGGAACGTATCTGGGTTAGTGAAATGATTTGAGACTGGACAGTCATCTGAAGAGAGTGGGACTTTTTGTATGAGAAGACTCCTCATATTTGTATTTGTCGTCTTACAGCTCACAAGCCAGGAGCATATGATGTGATCTGTGGGACTGCATCTGAGCAGCTCCCCCTGCCTGGGCTTTAGGGTAATAACTGGATATTTTAGAGAAGGACTCTTTCTTACTTCCCATTCCTCTCTCTACTCTGTACCTGCCTTTTCTGTCATATTCTCCCCAGTGGTATTTCCAGAGGGGTAGGCTCTGCTTCCCACGCCCCACCCCCCGCCACTGCCTTGCATCTTTCAGATGGAGATTCACTCAGACTATTTCATTCTCAGTCAGCTTCTTAACATCATTTTGAAAATCTTTCTTTGGCTCCATTCCTGACAGTCCTGTCCCGCAGTCCGGATTCGTCTCTGTGAGCCCAGCCTCATTCAGAGTCTCTGTCCTCAATTACAGAAGGAAAATTCTGTCACACGACTGATAGGTAGGAACCACAGGCAGGTGGATTTCCCTCTGACAGATGAAAAGCAAAGATGTAACTTTCAGGTCAAAGAAAAAGTGAGGCATTCTGGGGGAGCTTGCACGGTTGTTTGGCAGAAATGTTGGGAAACCCATTGAAGCACAGATGGATTATTAGATTAGATGACTTCTGATCTCAAGGTCTGAAGATGATATAATTTGACAGAGTTCAGTATTCCTGTTGGGGGAGAATGGACATAATTTGAACATATGCTATCTTTAGATTTTTTTCAGTTTCTGTAAGTATCAGCTGCAAGTATTTATTGAGTTAGAGTTTTTAAAGCTTTCCCTGTTTTAAGAAAAATATATTTCTTTAGAAATCCAATTTTTCCCAACAGCATAAGACCATGCCATAATTGATTTAACCATTCTTTGTTGTCCTGACGATACCATTTATTGATGCAAAGTGTAACTTTGGTAAAATCCAAATACTTTGGGACATGATTATTTTACAGTTATATTTATAGTCAGTTAAGAGAATGGACATATTTTGTTACATGCTTGGCATTTGGCAAAATCTGAATTCCTGTAGAAACTGACAGCTGACCTTGGACTCAAGTGCCTGTAAACTGCTTCCCGTAAGAGTACTGTGGCTGGCTCCTTCGGATGGGCAGAAGCAGACCATAAGCATTTTCCATCTGCCTTCAAAAGATGAAGGGAAAGCATTGGTCCATCCTGAGGAGGCAGAGATGCTGCCCTCCTGGCATACTTGATGTTCAGCTCTGTCAGGCCAGGGATCCAGTGGGAATGTACACACTTAAAACACACATGAGGTGTCTACCTTCTCACACATGGGAAAAATTTAGGAAATAGTTGTTCTTAGAAATTCCAGCATTTCCCCCTTCTTTTCACTCCCTTCCTTCCTTTGTCCACGTTTCATTAGGAAAGAAAAAGCCTAGACAAGGCACCTTGTGTTCTGCTGTATCTCTAGACTCGGTTCCAGTGCTGGGTGCTCAGTCACTCAGTCGTGTCTGACTCTTTGTGACCCCGTGGACTGTGGCCAGCCAGGCTCCTCTGTCCAAGGATTTCCCAGGCAAGCATCCTGGAGTGGGTTGCCATGCCCTTCTCCAGGGGATCTATCCAACAGAAGGGTCAAACCCACATGGGTTGGTCAGGTGCCACCTGGGAAGTTCAGGTGTAGTAGATTGATTCCAGTATGAGGTTTTTATTTTATGTAATCAGGTTTTATTTTCCCTTTAATGTAAAATATATACTTACTAGCCAAGTGTGGTGAATATGAAGCAGTTCTGTATTTTTAGCCAAGCCCATAATAAAGTACCTAGAGGATAGCATGTGTGGTTTTACTAGGATTGTGGAATACTCACTGTCTAACTCTTTGCCAGAGACATTCCAGAGCTACCAGAGCGAGAAGAAGGAGAGGGGGAAGAGAGCGAGCTTCAGAATGCAGCCTACAGCAACTGGAATCAGCCGAGGCGGTAAGGACTGTTTCTGTCTTCTGCCTACTCAGGGTTTAAAGATAGAGAGAGATGGTTTCAAGTACTAGATTACAGCTTGCTACTGTGACTTTGAGCAAGCCGTTTAATATTGCTCACCGTCCATTTCTCTGTGACCACAGAGAGGAGAAGATGGTATGTATCACACAGAGTTAACACTAGTATGTACTTGAGGATTTGGCACATAGTAGGGACTAAATAAATTTGACTAGAGAAAATTATGCATAGGTAATTGGAATATTTTCTGTAGAGTTTATCTTAGGCAAGCTACCAATGTTAACTTGAAATTTTTCTATTATTTGTAGAAAGTAGATATTCAAACATATACATTCAAAATGTGTGTGTGCGCATCTTATCATAGGCTGTGGTTATTCTAACCCATGGTCTTTCTAAAATGAATTTCATATATAATAGGAATGATGACTTTCCTAAATCTACTCATATATATCTGTATATCACTAAGGTGTATTTTTCTGTTCTGAGTAGAAGACGATTCAGTTTAGTAGGAATTTACTGAGTCCTGATTATTGACAAGATGAAAGGCAGATAGTTTTGTAAATAACAGGGAAGTGTAACACATAAATCCTGCCTTTAAGGAATCTACTGTGTATTGAGTTAGACAAGGTGTAGAGAGACACAAAATAATGAAAGAANCTTTAAAAAATCAAAGTCTTTCTACATTATTGCCCACATTGAGAATAGAAGTGCTAGATTGGTAGCAGAAAAATAGATGTTGTGTGCTCAGTTCCTTGGTTGTGTCTAATTCTTTGTCTAACTCTTTGGCAGACTGTAGCCTGCCAGGCTTCTCTGTCCATGGAATTTTCCAAGCAAGAATACTAGAGTAGGTTGCAATTTCCTACTCCAGTTATAAGATGTTAGGTTTTTTGTTTATTTGAAGAGAGAGGCAGAAGTAAGTTAGATGGAATTATAAATATAGATGGAATTACAATACTAGATGGAAATATATGTATATATAGACACACATACAATGGAATATTATTACTCAGTCATAAAATAGTGATATTCTTCCATTGGCAGCAGCATGGGTAGACCTAGAGGCTATTTTGCAGGGTGAAATAAGTCAGGTAGAGAAATCCTGTATTTTGTCGCATATATGTGGGCTCTTTTAAAAAATAAACCAATGTATATACAAGACAGAGATAGACTCACAGATATAGAAAATGAACTAGTGATTACCAAAGGGGAGGGTAAGGCAGGAGGGTAAGAGTAGGGCTGAGAGATATAAACTACTATGTTTAAGAAGTAACAAGGATATGATGTATAGCACAGGAAATTATGGCCATAATCTTGTATGGAGTTAATCTGTAAAAGTACTGAATCACTGTACTGTGTCACTGTACTTAGAGTAATCACATTTTTAATTTAAAAATAAAAAAAAAATAGAACCTTTAACATTGGGAAGAGAATTTAATATCATAGTGCACTGACAGTCATCAGTACAATGCTTGGTACACAGTGAGGACTCAGTCAGTGGTTGGTCTTAGCAGTCATCTGCTTCTTCTTCATTATTATTCATACCAGAGCAAGTGAAAATTGTTGAGCACAGGAATCGTTATGAAATTTTCTTATGAGGAGAAATTGGATACAACTTCTGGACCAGAAGATTTTTATACTTTGATTCCCAACTTTAACCTTCACATCACGCTAAGTGATGTCTCTAATGGTGGTAACTAGTTTACCAAGAGAGTATTTCTACAGATTCTGTAAATCTTAAAGAAGATAACCTGCCCTCACTAACCATATGGAATCCCTCCATTTTTTTTTAGGGGAGAAGTTCATAGAAGTTCATGAGGAAGCTTACCAAAATAATTAGAGCTTTTAGTAAATAAGGAACAAGGGTCATGAGTATGCTTTACAGCATTGGAAGCCTGCTGGACATTCTTGCATGCAGTCAAGAAAAATTTGTAAATAACCTATGTTACACTTGTATTTTGCATGTGATTTTCATGTGCAGGATATATCATTCTGTATGTATCATTTTCCAGCTTACTTACTCTTAAATGAATGTTTCTGTACACTCTCATGTGGATACAAAGATATCTAATTCATTCAGTTTACTTGTGGAAGTGCCTTTCAGTATATGAATATAGCTCAGTTTATTTTCAGATTGATATTTGAGTAGTTAAGACTAATTATTACAGTAATCCTGTACAGTAAGTATATTTTCTTACACATTTGGAGAATTTGTCTAGATATGTATTCTAAGGGGAAATTGCTGACTTGTAGATTTAATTCTGTTATTTACTAGAAGTTGTCAAATTGCTTTTTAAGGTGGCTGTACCAGTTTTTACTTTTATTTCCAGTATTTGAGAGCTTTTTTCCCCCCATATCCTTGTTACCACATCATATGCTTTTATCAACCCAGTGGGTAGAATATGGTACATTGAGCCCAGTTACTCTTAGTAAACAATGTGTAAGCATAACAGATTGAGGTGCTGGCATACAGGTTTGTTCATTTGTCATGAAGTGAAGTGAAAGTCGCTCAGTCGTGTCCGGCTCTTTGCAACCCCACAGACTGTACAGTCCATGGGATTCTCCAGGCCAGAATACTGGAGTGGGTAGCCTATTCCTTCTCCAGGGGATCTTCCTGACTCAGGAATCGAACTGGTGTCTCCTGCATTGCAGGCGGATTCTTTACCAACTGAGCTATCAGGGAAGTCCTTCATTTGTCATATGAATTGAATATTATCATCATAAGAGTAATCAGATTTATTGATTGCTTTACTAAGTTGTAAAACTTTGTTTTGCACATGATGTACATTCATGAATTTAGTCCTCACAGCAGCTCTCAGATGTTGGCGCTCTTGTTTGACCCATTTTCCAGCTGAGGAAAGGAAAAGAAAGACTAAGGGAGTAAAAGAGGGTCACCCAGTTGTTAAGTAGCAGAAGGGGGGGAATTGAGCCCAGGAACTCTTGGTTCAGAGTTCAGGCAACCTGGCCTCAGAGCTCTTTTTTACCTTGGTTTTGTTAATTTCACTTTTTTGAAAATCTGTGTTTTCCAGAAAGGCTGTTATTTTTCTGTAAAACCAGCTCTGCATATGTTCCGCCCACTTTTTCTTTTATAGGTCTCTTATTTTCTTCTTAACATGGAATGTTGACTGTGTTTTGCTTCGTGAATCCTGGGTCGGTTCCTCAGTGCTGGGGTCATTTTGGCAGCTCTGTTTGTGGTTATCTGCTCTGATGTTTTGAAGAATTAGAGCACTTCTTCTTAGGACTGGACCTTAATACCACTTTCTGTCTGTGCTACATCCTCAGGAGGCACAGGGTACTGGTATCCAAAGGCTGTTTAACCTCTGTGCTTCTTCCCTTTGTGAAACAAGAGTGACAAGAGCCTCCACCTCGCAGGAGTGACTTGAAAATAAAATCAAAGTCTATGGAGCTCACTTGGAGAATAAGGCTGAGTACATAAGCCCTTAATGAGTTTTTGCTGCCACTGCTATTTTTAATGTCCAGAGAATCATGAGAAGCATTCTCTAACATTTATCAACTACTAAGAATCTATGAGACATTTTCTTTCATTCTTTTATTTTTTTCATTTTTAAAAGAAGAGGGAATGAGTCCTACCTATATATTCTGGATTCTTAACTATATTAAAGACAGTGGCTGACTCTACTGACTTTACCACTGTGTCATTTTACATTAGAAATGGGAAGAGATTGGTTTTTGTCTTTCACAGAATTCCTAGAATGAAAGAAAGTGATGAAAAGAATTTTAACTAGTTTAAGCTTTTCTCACAGATTTGTTAAGATGAAGAATCATAGTGAGATTCTTTTAAACTAAACCACAGATCTCTAGGTCTTAGATTTCTAATAAAGAAAAAAAGTCCTGACCAGAGAAAAGAAGTATTTCCTCATCTGCTTCCTGTGACCAGTTGTCCCTCCTCTCACTTCACTGTGGTGCTTTTTTACCCTAGTCTTTTCTTACCAGGACCTCACCCAGGAGTCCTACCTACAACCTTTCATTTCCTCTGGGAGCACGACACATATCAAGGCTGAGGGTATGCTGGACCAAGCTTTCTTCTCCTGTCTGATGTCCAGCATCAGCTCCCTTCCTGCATGTTAGAGTAGAATGCAGAGTCTCATTTCCTGTCTTAGAACTTTCTACTTGGTATCCCTATTTGCTTCCAGTCATCTGAGCCCCTTCATCTTGGCCAAACACTTCGGTGCTAATCACCTTATTCTTGTATCCCGGCCTTTTCATAAGACATGTACTTTCAGTTCATCCATGGTTCTGACCGCTATCTACAGGTATTAGATACAAGTTCATGTGCTTATTATGTGGATGGAGGAAGTACATTTAGGACAGAGGCAATAGAAAGCGCCAAGGCCCCAGGGCAGGAGATGAACCTCAGCCACAGCAAGAGGATAGCCAGAGTGGAAAGAGGGAAGTGGAGAGCTGAGGAGGATGTGTTTAGGAGATGGTGATGGGCTCAGATCACGGAGGACTGTGTTAGCAACCGCTCTTCATGCCCTGACTGTTAGTTTCTAGGTCTGTGTTGGCGAGGCAGACTGTGGCAGAGGTAAGCTTCTCATTCAGTATATACAGAAACTTTCTTTCTCTTAACTGGGTTGCTAAGCTTAGAAGCTACCATCTGTTTGAGAGTAGCTGAATTTTTTATAATGTCTGCAGTATTAGAGCCCCTGGAAAACGGTCTTTTTATACTCATTTGTGCCTCAGCCTGGAGTTTGAACCTAATATTAACTTGTAACAAATCAGGGTCAGAAATAGATTATTAATAGTATTTATTAGACCCTATAAAATACTTAATTGGAAAATTAATTTATTTATAGTGATTTTGTCTTAGTATGGGTAAAACCTTAACAAATTGAGCAAATGATATTTACAAAACTTAGTATAATATCTTATTCCTTTGAATTTTTAAAAATGTATTTATTATTATTATTATTATTTTAACCATTTGAACCACTTTTAATCTTGTAGGTTAGTGGCGTAAAGTGTGTTCACGTTGCTTTGTAACCATCACTGCCATCCACCTCTGGAACTTTTTTGATCTTGCAAAACTAAAACTCTGTACCCACTAAATAGTAACCTCTTATTTCCCCCTCCCTGCATCATCTAGCAACCACTGTTCTCCATTAGTCTCCATGAATTTGACTGTTTAGGTACATTGTATAAGTGGAATCATATAGGATTTGTCCTTTATTTCATTTAGCATAGTGTTCTCAGAGATGATCTATATCTTAGCATGTATTAGAATTTCCTTCCTTTTTAAGGCTGAATATTATTCCTTTGTATTTATATGCCATTTATTGATTCATTCATCTATTCATGGGCACTTGGGTTGCTTCTACCTTTTGGCTTGTGAATAATATTTTCTTATTGTGAATTGTGAATAATATTTCTGCGAACATACTATACATGTATATCTTCAAGACCTTGCTTTGAATTCTTTTGGGTATGTACTCAGAAGTGGAATTGCCAGATCATATGTTAATTCTATTTTTAATTTTTTGAAGAATTTCTATACTCTTTTAACACAGCAGCTGTAACATTTCACATGGGTACGAACAGTGCACAAGGCTTCTAATTTCTCCATGACTTGTACAATTTCTCCCTGCCAGCTTATCTTCTGTTTTTTTGTTCGTTTGTTTGTTTTTGCATTAGCCATCTTACTGAGTGTGAGGGGGTATTTCTTAGTAGTTTTTGTTGTTGCCCTGGGTCTCCATTGCTGCGCGTGGGCTTTCTCTCGTTACAGCGAGTGGGGGCTGCTCGCCAGATGGTGTGTGGGCGTCTCCTTGCAGTGGCCTCTCTTGTTGCAGGGCATGGGCTCTGGGTGCATGGGCTTCTGTAGTGGCAGCACGTGGCCTCATAGCAATGTTGATTCATGTAATGGTTAGTGATATTGAGCATCTTTTTATGTGCTTACAGGACATTTGTCTATCATTCCCAGAGAAATATCTAGTCAAGTTCTTTGCCCAATTTTGATTGTTCTCTTTTGTTGTTATCATTGAATTTCAGGGGTTCTATGTATATTCTGGATGTTCATCCCTTATCAGATTTGTGGTTTGCAAATATTTTCCCTTTCTTTGGGTTGCTGTTTTACTCACTTGATAGTACTTTTTGATGGAAAAAAGCTTTTACTTTTGCTGATGCCGAATTTGTCCATTTTTAATTTGCTGCCTGTGCCTTTGGTGTTATAGCCAAGAAATCATTGCCAAACCCAACTTTATGAGGCTTTCTCCCTGTACATTCTTATGAGACATTAAAATTTTCTTTATTTTTTATAGGGTTGAACTTTGGCGAGAACCAAGCAAATCCTTGGGGATCAGCATTGTTGGTGGACGAGGAATGGGGAGTCGTCTAAGCAATGGTGAAGTGATGAGGGGCATTTTCATCAAACATGTGCTTGAAGATAGTCCAGCTGGCAAAAATGGAACCCTGAAACCTGGAGATAGAATAGTAGAGGTACCCTCCAGTTAGCTTTCTGTGCTAAAATTACTCACTTGGGCCATCCTCTTTACCAAGGGAATCATCATCTTTACACTGACTCAACACTCGAGTAAAATATGTTTGTTGTTAAATAATTTCTTTCTTATTTTTTGTTTTCATCTATAATTTTTATCCTCAGTATATGATGACAAATTATATATATATATTGATAGGTGTTTGGAGTTATAACCAACTGTTCTAAAAAATGTCAGTGCTGAGATAAATTACTAAGTTCAGTTAGAAAAACAAAGCTAATTTCTTGGGGAATAATTAAATTGTTTAATGTATGTGTACACACAAAATGTACACATCACAGTTGAACCCTCAAATGAGACGTTATTTCAGGAAATACCTAAATGTTGTTGGATAAGATTTTTTTACGTAAGTCTTTTTGGTAAAGTTTTTTATGCTAATATCCTCATTACCTTTTATAGAAAGGTCTCCCCACCACCCCCACCAACCCAAGTTTGGCTCTTCCTCCATATCATTGCTTTGCCCATTCGCCACTCATCACCGAGGGCTGTGTGTACGAGTATGCGCGTGTGCATTGGTATGTATGTGCGTGTGTGTACACATTTATTCTGTTATATGTGAGAGAAGCATTTGGTCACATTGTATCTAACCCCTTCATTCAAAGCTAAGTTTAATATTTTATATCTGCTCTTCTCACAAGTCGCTCATCATTTACTCAACAAGTATTCCTGGAGCCACTGTTGCATTCCAGGTGTGATAACAGGCTCTGGGCATCCCGTGGTAAATAAAACATCCAGCCTGCCTGTCAAGTGGCACAGACCTGACAAGTAATCAGGTCGCTTCAGAATAGTGTGATGAATTATTTGATTAACGTAAGCATAGTTTTAGTAAATGTGTAGAGGAAGGTCAGCAAATCCTGAGCCAGATTTGCTGGGTTGTCAGGAGGTAGAAAGTCAATTAAGAGAGACAACTTCCAAACAAAAACCAGCTGATCACTTTGTTACTATGGCAACCATCAGTTTTACTTTGTACAGGTGATTGTCTCTCATTTTCTAAATCCATACAACTTACACACTAAGATGCCTTAATTGTGTAGAAGAGGGTGGTAAGAATCAGCCACAACTTGAACACTGTGGGCACCGATCTGTTGTTTAAAGTGTATGTACACTGAGGACTGACGAAGGAAGATTGAGATTTGCAAGAAAGCGAGGGCTCTGTCTGGTGTTTCATTTTTTTTCTTCTGATCATTTATAAGGAAGAATGATGTGTTTTTTTTTTTCTCTCTCCCTGTGTCTTTGCTCTTCATTAAATGATACCTTAGCCCATGTTAAAGAATTCTTTGTTCATTAGAGTACTACATAAAATTTCTAATTTAAGTTTATCCAAGGCAATTTATTTTATGAGCACTTCACTACTGAATACTTTTGACCTAAGTAGAAAAATTAAGAAATGTTTATNTTTTTTTTTTCTCTCTCCCTGTGTCTTTGCTCTTCATTAAATGATACCTTAGCCCATGTTAAAGAATTCTTTGTTCATTAGAGTACTACATAAAATTTCTAATTTAAGTTTATCCAAGGCAATTTATTTTATGAGCACTTCACTACTGAATACTTTTGACCTAAGTAGAAAAATTAAGAAATGTTTATAATTAGTTTGAGAAAGGATTAATCATACTTTGCACCAAAATGATTTAATATATCAGTAGAGTTAAACATGCCTTTGAAATTGGAACGAAGTTTTTTTCCGTGTGGTAAAATACTGCTCAGTGGCAGTTCCTTGAATTCAGTTATGTGCAGGGGTCTTTTTCAGTAAATAAGAAAGCTTTGGGCCTCTGTGATCCTTGGAATTCTAGAACACGACTCTGCTAAGAATATCTGACAATGTGTGTAAACTAGAGACGTATGAAACATTCCGTGAAAAGTATACAGTTCTTTGGACTTGAGCAAAGATATTTAATTTTTTGTTACATTTTCCCACTAATGAAATATATAGTAAACATATATACTTTTATTTTGCAAAACGTTAGAAGCCATTTTTAATATGCACTGAAAGAGATTTTGCTATTTCATCTAAGTATCAACCTGAGGGAAATTTTGAATAAAATACAGTGTATAATTCTTTTAAAAGTGATAAAGTTCTTTGCAGAGATCTAATAATTTTATTTTTTAGAATTGTGTCTACTCTTACTTTGCTATTTTTATTGTGTATATTACTTTCTGGTAATTGGAAATGTTAAAAGTATACCAGTATCCTATAGTTTTCTGGCAAGATTAGCATTTGGCCTTTCAGACTATTTTCCTTCCTGTTCATGTACTGCATAAGCTGAGCTGATCATCACCCAGGCAAGCCGTGGTCAATAAAAAGTTCCAAAATAACTTTTATTTTCAAGCTATTTATACAAGATTTGCTAACAAGTAAGCACAATTTCTTGGCTTCCAGCTCGTGTCATGTCTATTGCAAAGATTCTTTTGCCAAACATTCCTTACCATAAGCTGATTTTTCTGTACATCAGAATTTTGTGTTTAACTTCAAGCTTCCCTAATAGAAATACACAAAGCGTCACACAGCCACTTCCCAGACCACTCTGTGATGACTGGGAAGAAAATTTGTACAGTGACTTTTATGATGAAAACAGTGCTGCTAGGCAGTTCCCTTGTATTATTTCTTTGATGATGCTGGTTTGTCAATTTAAAGGAACAACTGGGCAGTGTAAGGGAAGTAGAAGCAGAGTCTTCATTCTAATTGAATATTATTTCAGTTGATTTTTGGAGACATAAATCTGTGTCCAAAAAATGGGACCGGAAGTCTGCTGTACAGATGAAAAATTCTGGAGCCTCACAAGTAGTCTCAACTATTTTTGAATCTGAAAAAGACTTTTTAGGAGCTTCACCCAGGATTCTAAAAACTCCAAATTGGCAAATTGTTCTGTTGTTCTATAGCTTCTTAAAATGTTAAGCTGAGGCCTTCCATTGCAGGTGGATGGCATGGACCTCAGAGATGCAAGCCATGAACAAGCTGTGGAAGCCATTCGGAAAGCAGGCAACCCTGTAGTCTTTCTGGTACAGAGCATTATAAACAGACCAAGGGTAAGCGAAAACAAAGGGCAAGGTAGGCGCACCCAACAGAGTTCAACTTGGAATCTGACACATCCAGGGCCAAGTTGCTTCTAGGACCCGAGATCAAGCCTTGAAATCTCAGGGGACTTTTAAAAAGTTTATTTTGCTTTTTTTTCCCCCATTGAGTTATCCTGAAAATACTTCTACCATGTATAACAGACACTTGAAGTCTGTTGAAAACACATAAAAGTGGGATTCACTGGTGGCCCATAGGCATCTAGATGGATGATCATTAATTTCACTATAGTCATAAAATATGTAAGTTGTTAAGAAGGATGTGGTGGAGTTACTCAGGCTGATAGTCTGTGATGTCTAGTCAGGTCTCTGAGACACTGGAGAGAGTTCATTTTCTTCATAAATTTAGAATTCCCAGTATGCAATCTGTGATTTCCTGTGCATGGTCTTTAATGCATCTGTCTATCCTAGTGGACATTAACTTTCCATATGATGGATTTTTTGTTTGTTTGTTTTTGTTTAAGCTGTACGTTTATATACTCAGAATTTCATACCTGCTGTTTCCCAGCCACTACCACTGAATAGCTCTGATCACTGTGTAGCCCCTGGTGGACAGAGACCTATTAATCCATTTTACTGTTGGTTATTACAAGTGAAATGGCTTTAAAAGTATTTTAAAAGTCTAAGCACATCCAGTGCATGTTGTTGATGAAGATACTAAGAGAAGCTTTGTGTATTTGATATGTTGCCAAAGATGAACATTATGCCAGTAGTTTAAAACTGTTTTTTCTATATCTTTTTTATGCCTCAATGGAAAAAAAAATGTGTTTTTCCTGTGCAGTAGCTCTTAAACATACTGGGCCTTATAAAGTTCTTGAGATTTACTGAGAAGTTAGCATAGCATTTCAGGAGTTTCTTAGATGTCCTGAGGCTCATACAGGGTCCACTTCTTGATATAAGAATCTCTGTCATACTGATTCTTTTTGAAATAACTGCTTATTAGCTTTTAGGGTTTGCTGTCTTTAAAAAGACAATGTTAACATATATAAGAAAAGTGAAAAAGATCTGAAATTTAAAATGTATAATTTTATTCATACAATATATTTAATTTTAATTTTGAAATTAAAATTTAAGATAGTAATGCTCAAGTTGTGGAGAAAGCAGCATAGTGAAAAGGTTTTTAGAGATCAGTAAAAGGAACTTTTCAGTATTCGGTGCCCCAGGAAACAAAGTGACCAGATTTATCTTGTTGGTTTTTCCTTTTATCGTCAAGACAGGTGTAGCTCTGATCTGAGTTCACGCTAAGAAATGAATTAGTAGTTCCTAATGTAAGCAGTTATCTTCACGTTTGCGGTTTT
Organism: Neotragus moschatus; assembly: GCA_006410615.1. Taxonomy (NCBI): domain Eukaryota; kingdom Metazoa; phylum Chordata; class Mammalia; order Artiodactyla; family Bovidae; genus Neotragus; species Neotragus moschatus. Next base: position 1,399,571 of record SJYA01001196.1, read on the forward strand.
TAATCATTGGGTTATTCATTGTTAGGAGATAATTATCCATTTAGATAAGAAAATCTGCCGAATGGTGGGACCAGGTCATCCTGCATTCTTTTCAAATGCTGTTCAGTTTGTTTAAATAACTACATGTCTTTCTACATTTGTTTCCATTTGTTGTGTTAAACATAGACCAGCATAATGATGTTGGTAAATGGCTGTTTAAGTTAAAGCTGTTTTCTATGTGTGTGGGTGGGTTTTATTCTTTTTTTATTTTTACTTTCCAACTTTTGTTATCATTTAGGACAGTGCTACAAACTGCTGAGTTGGATTCTCAGATTACTTTTAAATACTAAATTGCAAATATTTCTTTCAATGCCAAGTTGCATTTTCTAATGTGCTGGGAAGATATTTTCTCATGCACCTGGAAAATATCCCTATTTTATGATCTGAGGTATAATGATGCCTGGTTTATAGTAATATTCCAGAGTAAATCTTGCTTAGAATGACATGTGTAGTCAAATGATACATGATTGGGTTTAGGACCTGATACCCTAAAACAAAACACCTTGGCATACTGAATATTTAAATGGAAGTTATTTGAGAAAAGGCAGGTGCTAGAAGGACTCTGACTTCTCCTTTCTCCCCCGAAGTGGGTCATAAGACTCTCCTGAGAGATCTTCAGGAGAGGCACATCCTTACCTCCAGATGAGGAGGACCTCTGAGAGGAATCTGAATGAACAGGCCTTGCTAAGTTTTCCCCAGTTAAATATGCTTAACTCATGCTGTTTTGTCCTGTCATATTTTCCCCAACTTTCTGCTCTTCATCAGACCTCCTGTAAAAGCACTCAGACTTAACCATTACTCTGGTCTTCATTTCCCAGTGGAGGCTCTGTGTCACACAGAGTTTAGGTTACATCAACATGCACGTTTCTTTCTCATTAATTTGTTGTTACAGAGATCCAAGAGTCTTAAGCTGGGTACAGGAGAGATCCCTTTCCTCTTCTACAGTAATATTTTGCTTTGGGAAATGAGAAAAAAAAATTGTTTTTAAAATGAGATTTGGGCTTCCCAGGTGGTGCTAGTAGTAAAGAACCCTCCTGCAAATGCAGAAGACACGAGAGATGCAGGTGCAATCCCTGGGTCCAGAAGATCTCCTGGAGGAGGGCATGGCAACCACTCCAGTATTCTTGCCTGGAGAGTCCCATGGGCAGAGGAGCCTGGCAGGCTTCAGTTCCTAGGGTTGCAAAGAGTTGAATATGACTGTAGTGACTTAGGACTTCCCCNGGGTCCAGAAGATCTCCTGGAGGAGGGCATGGCAACCACTCCAGTATTCTTGCCTGGAGAGTCCCATGGGCAGAGGAGCCTGGCAGGCTTCAGTTCCTAGGGTTGCAAAGAGTTGAATATGACTGTAGTGACTTAGGACTTCCCCAGTAGCTTAGTGGGTAAAGAATTTGTCTACAGTGCAGGTAGATGCAGGTTCGATCCCTGGGTTGGGAAGATCCCCTGGAGAAGGAAACGGCTACCCCTTCCAGTATCCTTGCCTGGAAAATCCCACGGACAGGGAGCCTGGCAGGCCCAGTTCAGGGGGTCACAAGAGTTGGGCACAACTTAGTATGCACACCTTAGCTCAGTACAACAAAATGAGATATATTTAGTTTTCAGTAATTTACTTATCTGTGGAAATAGCCATGTATGTCTCCAGGAATCTGCAGGGAAAAATATTGTAAATACTTCAGAGTCTTTTTGGGGTTCCTTGGTGGCTCAGTGGTAAAGAATCCGCCTGCCAGTGCAGGAGACGGGTTTGATCCCTGGGTTGGGAAGATCCCGTGGAGGAAGAGATAGCAACCCACTCCAGTATTCTTGCCTGGAGAGTCCCATGGACAGAAGGACTTAGCAGGCTACAGCCCAATGGGCCAGTCTCAGACTCGGACACAACTTAGTGACCAAACAAGAGTCTCTTAATCGTAAATGTTTTATTTGTGGATATAGTAAAGCATCAAGANCCACTCCAGTATTCTTGCCTGGAGAGTCCCATGGACAGAAGGACTTAGCAGGCTACAGCCCAATGGGCCAGTCTCAGACTCGGACACAACTTAGTGACCAAACAAGAGTCTCTTAATCGTAAATGTTTTATTTGTGGATATAGTAAAGCATCAAGAAAATCTTGTACATAGACTAAAAACTAGTCAGTCCTTTTAGCTCTTCAGCTGTTCAAGAAGTAGAACTTCCAAGAACTAGCCTTCATAATTTCACTGGTATGACAGTTCACAATTCAGTCTGACCACATTGTCATATTAAGGGGTGGGCCCCACTAATTTGGGCCAGAGGATGATTTTTCTTCCCTGTTCTTCTTAGTTAATAACATTTCTATTTTTATCAGCCCTTGGAACCATAAACACAAGTTTCGTCATTGATTTTTTAATGAGAAATACACTCTCCCTATAAATCCTTCCCTAATAATAACATGTTCTGCTATTTCATGTGCTGTGCTCATCCTGTACTTTTATATTCTCCTTTCAGGGCCAAATTCTAATCCTGTGTGCGCTGCAAGTTGAAAAAGCAAAAAGCAAAGACAAACAAAAAAACCAGAGCTTTTTTCAAATATTTCATTTCTTGTCATCATTATTTTGATTCATCTTGTTCTACAGAATTATAAATGAAATGTAAAACTGTACAATTCTATATATGAGGATTAGAAATAATCTACCTTCTATAACATTATTTTGCCTAGGATGTGTTCTTAGTCTCTGCCTGGTCATTTCTTCCACCTTAATAAATGATCTTTTTTTTTTTTTTTTTTGCATTTGTGATCTTCCCTTTTGTAAAGCAGGAGTTGACATTTTAAATTGAAAAGCAGAGGGAAAGTTGAGATGAGCAGAAATGTCAGCGTGCCCATTTCTTTTGCCCATCTTTCCTTCTGTAGGAAAAAACTTTGTAGGAAGAGCAGATTGAAAGGGTGATGTGGCATAAGCTTCAGTATAGCCGTACTGAGTGAGGGTACTCTTTGTGGAGTGCAGGGTGGCGTCACATGACAACCTCTTCCTACTCTCGATGCTTGCCAGTAGGGCTTTTTTATAGAGGGAAGTAACACAAACAGTTAATTAGAGCCAAACTGAATTTTAAATGTCTGCAATTTCCTCTGAAAGATACAGTCAATAAAAGAAAAAGTAGTGTGAAAAAAAATTTATTGTGCTAAGGAAATTACTTTTTTTACTATGAAAATGCTACATTCTCTCTGGCAGTCATCTTGCCTGTAATATGTATATTTCAACTCCAATAGTTCAAGCTCAGGACATATCAGGCAAGCCACAAAACCTATGTGAACACTCTAAGGCAGGACTTCACATATTACCCAAACCTCATGAATTCCCCAATAAAATTGGAACTTTTATAAGAAATTAAAAATAGCTGTCTATTTGTATTTTGTGATGTTCCTAGCACCACAAAAAGTGGGCAGATAGAGAACAACACTGTAGGAAGTGCTTCCTTTCTTTAAAAATTATTGATTTCCTTGTTTCAATACTATTGATTGGACCAACCTTAAAACCTAATCAAGGTATAAAAAGACTCCTAACTGAGAAAATAACATAACACTGAAGATTACCAGTGGACTAGAAGACACATGTTTAATTTGCATTCTGCAACCGATAGAACCTTTTTTTTTTTTAACCAAAACAGCATAATTTGCTTCGAAGTATAAATAAAAAACCATTTATGGTTTTTAATACTGAAGCATGTTTACTGATATGCATGAAACATATGTTAATATAAGTGGGTGAAATATATAGGCTTATCTGTCTGTGATAGTGACAACATTCAGTGAAAATGAAAGAAATTTGGGGCCAGTTTGACAGACTTGCTTCCTTATGTGTTTTGTGGCCAGATTTAGATTTGACTGTGGATTCAGGTTGCTCTAGGAAACACTTAGTTCTAGGCTGTTTTATAAGTTGTTGTTATTAATGATGAAATCTGATAGGATCTGATGTCACATAGTTATTTAAATCAGTAATTACTTTGTCCTTATAATGGAGTTGTTTTAAATACATTTCTCTTGCGCTCAGCGCCTCTTATGTTTCCTTTTAGAAATCCCCTTTGCCTTCCTTGCTGTACAACCTTTACCCTAAGTACAAGTTCAGCAGCACTAACCCATTTGCTGATTCTCTGCAGTTCAACGCTGACAAGGTTGGATAATGACCATTGTCTTGCCATTGCCTTTTTCCAATGTTTTGTTCTTTGTTGCTACTGTGCATTTGTCCCAGTTTGGTCTTGACTGAATTTGGGCAAGGAAAAAAAAACAACTGTGTGTTTGGAGTGGGCATGCAAATCCTTTCTTAAGCACATTTTCTTGCCAGAACCCATTCATTTTTATAGCCGAAATTAGATGGCCCTTCTGAAGAGTAAGGGAAAATCGTGAGTCCACTGCCCTTCTTATATTTTGGTGTGAATTGAATTTTCAGATATATAAATTTTTGTTAGTTGCAAAACATATAAGCTACTTTCATACATAATTTCTCTGAAAACCTTGTATTGATTGATTTAGACTTATACAAGGTGGTCCTAAAAGCTCTTCCTTAGTTAATCAGCCCACACATAATTGTGTATGTGCAAGAATCTGTTGAATATTCATAAAGGATGTCCATGTAAATGCCTGATCAGGAAGCAGGGAACTGTTTCAACATTTGTAAATCTGTACTTGGATTTGTCATATTCTGATGAAATTATAAATCCAAAAATGAAACAAAAACTTAGGAGAATTTGTATACTATAATTTGATTGTGAAAGGAGAAAAGCTGTTAACAGTTTTTTTCAGGAAGCATTTTATGAATATTCATTGGATTTTCATGTTATTGTAATACAGATAATCAAAGATGCTATATCTGAAGGAATATGTTTTCTGTTACTGTAGGCATTACAGAAATCAAGTAGAGTTCTCTTCCGTTGTTCCCCAACTAATCCTTTTGCTCCCACACCATTTAAGGTTTGTCTTAGTGTGAAATTCTCATGAGTCAGTGAGTGTGCTACAGTGTGCTATGCGTGTACATTATACTTGTGTGCATACATGGCATGGAGTGATTTCAAGTACACTGCATTTTTGCCAGCGAGGGCTGAATGGTGTTTGTTAAAGGATTGTGTTTTTGTGGATAAATTTTTAGAAGTGTCAACAGCAAGCTAAATTCCACAATCTCAGTAAGAACGAGAGTATCAGGCATCACAAAATAGAACACTTATTTCCTTGTTAGTAAATGCAGGCTTATATTGGCTTTATGGTTAACCAGCTATGTTAGGGCAACGTTTGAGTTTATTCATAATATGAAAATATTCTGCCTGAGTAAGATCCTGAATAGTTTTTAGGCAAGCAAGTTTTGTTTGTTCATTTGTTGTTAAGGAAAATAACAGCTCAGGAAAGTTATGCAAAGAGTAAGAGCTATAAAAATTTTCATCTGTAAATTTATTAAAANTAAGGAAATTACTTTTTTTACTATGAAAATGCTACATTCTCTCTGGCAGTCATCTTGCCTGTAATATGTATATTTCAACTCCAATAGTTCAAGCTCAGGACATATCAGGCAAGCCACAAAACCTATGTGAACACTCTAAGGCAGGACTTCACATATTACCCAAACCTCATGAATTCCCCAATAAAATTGGAACTTTTATAAGAAATTAAAAATAGCTGTCTATTTGTATTTTGTGATGTTCCTAGCACCACAAAAAGTGGGCAGATAGAGAACAACACTGTAGGAAGTGCTTCCTTTCTTTAAAAATTATTGATTTCCTTGTTTCAATACTATTGATTGGACCAACCTTAAAACCTAATCAAGGTATAAAAAGACTCCTAACTGAGAAAATAACATAACACTGAAGATTACCAGTGGACTAGAAGACACATGTTTAATTTGCATTCTGCAACCGATAGAACCTTTTTTTTTTTTAACCAAAACAGCATAATTTGCTTCGAAGTATAAATAAAAAACCATTTATGGTTTTTAATACTGAAGCATGTTTACTGATATGCATGAAACATATGTTAATATAAGTGGGTGAAATATATAGGCTTATCTGTCTGTGATAGTGACAACATTCAGTGAAAATGAAAGAAATTTGGGGCCAGTTTGACAGACTTGCTTCCTTATGTGTTTTGTGGCCAGATTTAGATTTGACTGTGGATTCAGGTTGCTCTAGGAAACACTTAGTTCTAGGCTGTTTTATAAGTTGTTGTTATTAATGATGAAATCTGATAGGATCTGATGTCACATAGTTATTTAAATCAGTAATAACTTTGTCCTTATAATGGAGTTGTTTTAAATACATTTCTCTTGCGCTCAGCGCCTCTTATGTTTCCTTTTAGAAATCCCCTTTGCCTTCCTTGCTGTACAACCTTTACCCTAAGTACAAGTTCAGCAGCACTAACCCATTTGCTGATTCTCTGCAGTTCAACGCTGACAAGGTTGGATAATGACCATTGTCTTGCCATTGCCTTTTTCCAATGTTTTGTTCTTTGTTGCTACTGTGCATTTGTCCCAGTTTGGTCTTGACTGAATTTGGGCAAGGAAAAAAAAACAACTGTGTGTTTGGAGTGGGCATGCAAATCCTTTCTTAAGCACATTTTCTTGCCAGAACCCATTCATTTTTATAGCCGAAATTAGATGGCCCTTCTGAAGAGTAAGGGAAAATCGTGAGTCCACTGCCCTTCTTATATTTTGGTGTGAATTGAATTTTCAGATATATAAATTTTTGTTAGTTGCAAAACATATAAGCTACTTTCATACATAATTTCTCTGAAAACCTTGTATTGATTGATTTAGACTTATACAAGGTGGTCCTAAAAGCTCTTCCTTAGTTAATCAGCCCACACATAATTGTGTATGTGCAAGAATCTGTTGAATATTCATAAAGGATGTCCATGTAAATGCCTGATCAGGAAGCAGGGAACTGTTTCAACATTTGTAAATCTGTACTTGGATTTGTCATATTCTGATGAAATTATAAATCCAAAAATGAAACAAAAACTTAGGAGAATTTGTATACTATAATTTGATTGTGAAAGGAGAAAAGCTGTTAACAGTTTTTTTCAGGAAGCATTTTATGAATATTCATTGGATTTTCATGTTATTGTAATACAGATAATCAAAGATGCTATATCTGAAGGAATATGTTTTCTGTTACTGTAGGCATTACAGAAATCAAGTAGAGTTCTCTTCCGTTGTTCCCCAACTAATCCTTTTGCTCCCACACCATTTAAGGTTTGTCTTAGTGTGAAATTCTCATGAGTCAGTGAGTGTGCTACAGTGTGCTATGCGTGTACATTATACTTGTGTGCATACATGGCATGGAGTGATTTCAAGTACACTGCATTTTTGCCAGCGAGGGCTGAATGGTGTTTGTTAAAGGATTGTGTTTTTGTGGATAAATTTTTAGAAGTGTCAACAGCAAGCTAAATTCCACAATCTCAGTAAGAACGAGAGTATCAGGCATCACAAAATAGAACACTTATTTCCTTGTTAGTAAATGCAGGCTTATATTGGCTTTATGGTTAACCAGCTATGTTAGGGCAACGTTTGAGTTTATTCATAATATGAAAATATTCTGCCTGAGTAAGATCCTGAATAGTTTTTAGGCAAGCAAGTTTTGTTTGTTCATTTGTTGTTAAGGAAAATAACAGCTCAGGAAAGTTATGCAAAGAGTAAGAGCTATAAAAATTTTCATCTGTAAATTTATTAAAATTTTGACAATTTTAAGTTAGACTTGATTCTACTTTTTGAAAATGAAATGGGCTTAATTCATGCTTCTCAAATTTTCCATTGTCAATAAACTTTTAAAAGAATTTTAGTGAGAAAAATTCTAAATCACATGTTTCTCCCTACCTTAGTATCATTACTGACCCTTCTGGATCAAATGAAGTTTTTTATTTGTTTGTTCTTATGTATTTGTACATTGCTTTTTTGAAAGTTTTATGGCACAGCACTTGGGACGATAACAGGATTCTATTGGCACTAATAATTTTTGTCTGTTTGACCAATGATATGTAAACTAAGCATGTTCAATACAGCAGATTCTGTGACTTGAAAATCTGTTGCCCATCCATTAGTGGCTCTCAGTCAGCTCACCTGTGCTTTGCCAGAAAAATAATAATTCATGTTTACCTGGGCCATTTTGGGGGAGCTTAGAGTCCTGAAGTAGGGTCTCAATCATCAAAGAAAGATCATATTCAGCGCCCTGTGGTTTTATTTTTAGATGTATTTTGACTCTTAACACCATTGAATAATTTCTAAGTATTTGTACCTTCCTTTCATTTAGTGTATTCTGTAAGAAGTACTTTTAATCACATTTTTTTCCAAATATACACATGTAGAGTAAAACGAGACGTATCAGAGGGACTTTTGTATAGGGAAAAAAAAACAAACAGTAAAACAGACAAAGAAGGAGAAATGTAGGCTCAAGGCATCAGGGACAGCCTGACCACGGGTTAGAACTCTAACTGGGTATCTGTGACCCTTGATTTTGGTACTCGGTGTCTTACTGAAGAAACGGGAGGAGAAAACATGATACAGCGGAAAGTGTATTGGGTTAGGTTAGAAATTAAGCAAAGAGAAGTCTAGTTTCACTAGGTTATTCTGAACAAAATCTTTTGCTTCTCAAGGCCTTGGCCTTTAATCTGTAAATGAATAAAATGGACTCAGTGACGTAAAGATGTTTCTAACCCTAATCTGCTTCAGAATCTATAATGTAAAACCTTGACCCACTATGTTTCAATTAAGAAAAGGAAAGAACTTGATGATATCAAATCCCCCCCCTTTTTTTTTAATTAAGACTTGTCGACTTAAGTGACAGCAAACATACCAACCAAGCTTTGGCTTTTTATGAAGTATTCAACCTTGTTTTTCCATTTATGTTTAGGGCTACCTTGGCAAGTGGGTGGTGGTTTTGTCCCTTAAAACCAGCCCCTCAGATCTGAATTTGTGTGCTCTCTGCTAACAAGCAGTCACCCTGGTAGAGGGTCTTGCATGTGCAGTGCCTATTTCATGAATTTGTTGAGTCGTGTGGAGAGAGGATTCAGGTAGCAGTAAAAATATTCATATATAATCTCACTAACAAGCTTTGAATTGCTCTGTTCCATTACATGATTAACATTGTTAGTTTGTTTCCAGTTTCTTGGCAGACTTTTTAGACTTCCACAATCTTGTCTAGATGAATTCTGAACGAGATTTTTTTTTCCCCAAGACACGAAATTTGTACAACTTTTCCATCTTCAGTTATATAAGCCTGCAAATTAAGTAATTCTTCACCTTAAAATCCATGTAATCGTCTAATGGATCGTGCTCTGAACATAGTGATTTGTTTAGTGTATTTAAGCTTTACCTGAATCCTGTCTGCCATTTTTATATATGTGTATTTTCCCGTTATTTAATGTTAGATATTTTAAAGCTAGTAGTTTGGTTTTTGATGTTGCAGTCTTATTTCTTTTCCTTGAGTTTTCCTTCCTTAGGCTGCACGTACCCACTGCATTCTTCTTGTTCCCACAGGTGCCCAGTCAGTCAGAATCAGAGCCAGAAAAGCCTCCTCTGTGCCACTCGCCTCCACCCCTGCCTCCAGTGCTGGCAGGAATGAGTGGGGATCACGCTCTGTCATCTGCAAATGAAACCTCAGAAGATGTGGATGAAGAGGATGAGTTTGGTTACAGCTGGAGTAAGTTGTCTGTTTCAAATGCATTGACTTGTTAAGAGGTATCAAATTGTTCATCGCTCTGGTTCTCTTAAGGCTTATGCCCCAGATGGGTAAATACATTTCATCTTCAGTTACACATAATGCAGTTTTGTGTAGGAAAGAAACTAATGTTTGCTGTACTTGAGTATAACACACATTCCTGAGGCATGAAATCACGTTCTTCTGTTTTGTAAACCTGCAACCCCATTCAAGCCCGCTTTGCGTTTTTCTGCAAGTTGAGGTGGTCAGGGCACTCTCTCAGCAGCTGTCCTGGATCTGTCCTCTCATGGTCTCCAACAGAGCAGCACCCCTTTTAGGCCTCAGATTCCTCACTATAAAATGTATTTGTTATTGCTATTTAGACAGCCTGGACTTTAAGTATTTCTGTACTAACACGGTAACATAGTGTAAGTGTTGAGATGAGAAACTTGGGGCATTTGGCACGCTGTTTAATGACCTCTAAGTTGCAGCGTGGTGGTTATTCCCCTTTTAAAATGCACTTTCTGCCTCAGGTTGCTAAGGGTTTATTAGATAATATCTGAGCACAATGCCTGATGCACAGGAATCATTTGAAGGCAATTATTGTTAGAATCATGAGAGTGTCTCTGTTTCCTAATGAAATAAGCCATTTTACAGAGATTAGACCAAAGTTATGTGTCAGTGCTTTAAAAAGTTTCATTAAAAAAAAAATAATTGTTTTCCTTAAGAATACTGTGGTATGTGCTTTGGGGAAGTACAAAGTATAAAATTTGTACTGCTAGATTCTAGAAGGAATCAGGAAATGGCAGTTTATGACACTGATGCAATTAAGAATTAATACAGAATGCATGACATTAACCCTTTAGTAAGATTTTAAGGGATGATTTGTAAAGTTTGTAGTTTTTTTATGAAATTAGAATATTTTGCTAATCCGTCATACTCTGAGGAAAAAATGAAATGGAGTGTTTCAGCTACCTATTGTCATATTCCAAAACACTCTAAAACTTAATGGCTCCAGAAAACAGGTTATTAGCTCCCTCGCGTGCCTGGTGGTAAGTGTTAGCCACTGGCTGGTTGTTCATCTGGGCCTGGGGCACCTGCCAGATTACAGAATAAATTCTACCTTTTGAACATGGGAGATGGGAGATATGAAAGGTCTCATTTAATGAGAACAGGTACATCCATGTGTCTTGGTTGGATGGCTCTGTGCAATAACAAAACCCATTCCATCTGATCTGGATCTGTGTACCAAGCACCACCCAGCATGATGCAATGTGCAGTGTCTGTGTTGCTGTGGGAGAGAAGTTTCCCCTGACCAGGGGAGACAAAGCCTCTGGATGTTCTGTTCTCTGCAAATGATGAAGTAACTTTCTGTTTGAATCACAGTCTTTGGAGAGCTTATTCACATGATCACATGGATCACTTCTTTGGGTCTGCTCACCTCAGGTGAACTGATTAGTCAGACACCGTACTCTCTGCATCCTAGGGGAGAAAAGCTACTCAAAATTTGGGTGCTCTAGGAAACCAGTCTTGAGGCCCAGGAGGCCAGTCTATTTAGCTTTCCTTAACTGCTAAGAATTATATTTTGGTACAGTCATGGCCTTATAATGCCATTCTCAATAACCGTCCAAAGTAAAGCATTTGGCTGTGAATTATCTCTTATTCCCTGTGGATTTTTTGTTCTTGTTGTGTGCAGAAAATATCAGAGAACGTTACGGAACCCTCACAGGCGAGCTCCACATGATCGAACTAGAGAAAGGTCGTAGTGGTTTGGGTCTGAGTCTTGCTGGGAACAAAGACCGATCGAGGATGAGTGTTTTTATAGTGGGGATCGATCCAAACGGAGCAGCTGGGAAAGATGGTCAACTGCAGATTGCAGATGAGCTTCTAGAGGTAAGTTCTTAGGGCAAATACTGCATTTACTCCCGCTGAATTGATGTGACGGAGCCATCAGTTTCCTGAAAACCCACCTGGGTCTCATATGGTGACTGAGAAAACTATCACTCACCTAATAACAAAGATGCATTGCAGCAAATTTGGCTTGAGACCAAATCTCTACTAAATACCACCCATGTTCCCATTAACTTCCATTAAAGATTGTGACTGTGTAGCACCAGAGAAAATTTTTGCCCCAAGAGAGTAATAAAGATAACACTTCAAAAACAGTTTTTTGTGTGTGCTGCATTTTTATTAGGAGCTTTTGAAAAACCAAATGACCGATCATGCCCCTGTAATGAGACTGATCCCTGGACCTTCTAGAAGTTGAATCCCTCAGGGTAGACTTGATGGGGGTGGATTGTTGTGGGGTTGAATTTCAGGCTAAAAAACATTAACAGTAATTCAACCCACCAAGCAAAATAACCTTGTGGACTATACTTTGTAGTGTTTAGAATTGTGTTTGCTTGATTCTTTGTCCTTGCCTCCTATAGGCTGGGATCCAAGTGTCTTTACACTGCTTTAGTGCATTTCCCCATGCCTCCTGTGTTTCCCTCTTCGCTAGGGAGGCGCAGTCAGCAGGGGCTAACTGACAGGATGACTGGCAGTTTCCACTAGATAGTGTGCTGCCTAAGCACCTTCCGCTGCCTGAAGCCTGAATATACCAGCGCTGCTTCTCCCAGTGGCCTACCCCCAGGCCATGAGCTCTGACATTAACTGTAAACTGTGATAGTCAGGCCTTCCCAGGATGATCTCTGCTGATCACAGGTGCCTCTGAAGAGCACTTGCTTGTACAGAGTACTCTAGAAGCTTGTTGCCTGCCTGGATACTCTCCTGTAGGCAGTCCAAGTGATGCCTCGTTAGTCCGTGGAGATCAGACTGCATGCATGGAATTTTAATGTTGGTTTTCAGCATGAGCTTTTTCTTAACTCAGCATCAAAGTCAGGTTCATGCTCTGGGAAATAAAATATATGTACTATTTTAAAGGAAGAAAAAAATATATGGTTTTCATTAGATTGTTGTTGTTTAGTTGCCAAGTCCTATCTCACTGTTGTGAGCCCATGGACTGTAGCCTACCAGGCTCCTCTGTCCATAAGATTCTTCATGCAAGAATACTGGAGTGGGTTGCCATTTCCTTCTCGGGGGAATCTTCCCAACCCAGAAGATCAAACATTGGCAGGTATATTCTTTACCACTGTGCCACCAGGGAAGTCCTTTTCATTAGAAAGGAGATAAAAATTTGTGAAATTAAAATTCTGGGTTTAATTAATGATATTTATTTCTCGTAGATCAATGGTCAAATTTTATATGGAAGAAGTCATCAGAATGCTTCATCAATCATCAAATGTGCCCCTTCTAAAGTAAAAATAATTTTTATCAGGTGAGCATTTTCTTTTCCTGGTTTATAAATATTTTTCCTTAGCCATTCAATTCTCATTCTTTTGAATAAAAATGAAACATATATGATTGTGTAAGTGTTGTAGTTCCAAGTCTTTGTGGCTACAGAATTTTGTCTAGTAATCTGAATCTTCAAGCTAAAGAATGAAAATAGTATGAATGGTCATGATATTACAGATTAGTGCTTTTTTCCTTTAGAAATAAAGATGCAGTGAGTCAGATGGCTGTATGTCCTGGGCATACAGTGGAACCCTCGCCTGCTACCTCGGAGAATCTTCAAAATAAGGAGGTTTGTAGCTTATATTTGTTTCTCTGGGAAGCTTTAGTTTATGCCTCACTTATTAATTTAGCTAACAATTATAGAGCCCTTTCAGGGATATAAAAGAGAAGTAAATTTCTTCATCCTCTTGATCCCCAATATGTTTATAGCCTAATTTATGGAACATCGCGTAAATAAGCACTGCTTACATGAAGCCTAGTAGTAGAGCCTGTCAAGGGAATAATGAAGGTAGAAAAGGAGTTGACAGTGTTACCTCTGGGGAGAGAATGCGGACATAGGGGAGGTCGCACATGAGCTGTACATTGAAAGTAGATGTCTTGGGGGCCATAAACATTGCAAGCAGAGGACATGGACTGAGGGATGGGCTGGAGGTTCTAGCAAATGCAGAGAATTGATAACTGCAGAGCCCTGCTGAACAGTGGGAGGCGGGGAACAGGTAGGGTTTGGATCATGAGGATCACCATGCACAGCTTGTCTTTTAGGCTATATCTTTGCCAACTCAAAGAATGAAGATTATTTTTAAGAACTCTGGAAATGGTACAGAGAAAAATCACAGGTTGAAGGACAGAGAAGTTAAGTTGAAAGGAGTAAGAGAATCAAAGTAATTCACGGGATAGATATGGAGGACTTGAACTGATGCCCAAAAATAAAAGAGAGAGAGAGAAGAAATGTTTGTGTCAGGTCTTTAAAACCCAAATAGATATTTCTTCATCCCTAACTAAATATATTCAATGAGGAAAAATGACTGAATGAGAATGTATTCATCCAACAGATATATTCACTTACACCAGGTACCATTTGAGGGCTAAGAATGCATAGGAAACAGAATGAAACAGACGAGATGTACCAGGCTTCCAAACGTCTGACTTGGTGACTTAATAGATGGTTAACTTTTATCAAAATAGAAAAAGTAAAAACAGAGAAGCAGGAATTTATTTTAAAATAGACAACTTTCTCTCTGAGGCAGCTTAAGAATGAAGTGTCTGTTGGAAAGCCTGGTAGAAGTGTTCACAGGGACGTTTGGTCTGAATGTTAGAGATGAATCCCCATAGATGCCAACTTGGGAGTCATGGGAGCTCAGGCTCTGTCTGTGGAGGACATTTGGAAAAGATGAGAGCCAAGGTCCGACTTGTGTGATATCAGTTGTAAGGAGAATTGACGGGTCCAAAATGAAGAACCAGGCAGGTGGGTCGCACAGCAGCTGAGTAGGGCCCCATTGAGAAAGGGGGTATATATAGCACAGCCTTGAATACTGCAGGGAATTCAAGTGAGAAGGTGAATAAAGAGGGTTCATTATATTTGCCAGCTAGAAGATTATTAGTGATTTTGATAAAGCAAATGGTGGATAAGAAATTTAGGTAATAAAAGGCAATGGCCAGAGGATGACACAAATTTAAGAGAGTTTTGGTGAAAGTTTTGTGTTTACTTTGTTTCGAATGAGTAAAAGGAGATAGAGAATGAAAACTTAAAATTAGAGGAAGTATGATACTATCAGTGGAAAAGGTGTAGAATTGGAAACACTCTTCCCTAAATTAATACCTAAACATTAGGCTTTTCTGTACGCAAGATGCACAAATCATTGTCTCGCTGGTGAACTGACTCACTGATCATAATGGGGAACTGAGTGAATCAAGTGGTTTTTCAAGATTGTAAAGGAGAAAATTTTATTTTCATACGAGTTGTACCAAAAATGTCCATCAAGAAAATGGATTTTAATGACTTTCAGGTAAAACATTTAATAGCTCCTACATCCACTTGATGTCCAGCACAGTAAAACATAGTGCGTGGTGCCTCTGCTGGCCTTCTGTGTGTCAGTGCTTGCACTGTTCGGAGCTGGGTTACTATTAGGCATCACTGTAGAGTAAATCCATGCAGTCTTGTGAAGCATTTTTTGTTTCTGTGCTCCAAAATAATTGCTGGCTAATCACACCTCATTCATATCTTTAAGGTATAATGTTCATAAATGTCATTAAGTATTAATATTATAATGATGGAATATAGCATATGAAATAATGTTAATTAAGTGGCCCCTTTGAGGCTTCCCTGGTGGTTCAACAGTAAATACTCTACCTGCCAATGCAGGGGACATGAGTTCAGTCCCTGGATCAAGAAGATCCCCTAGGTTAGGAAATGGCAGCCCACTCCAATATCCTTACCTACAAAATCCCGTGGACATAGGAGCCTAGTGGGCTACAGTCCACGGGGTCGCAAAAAGTCGGACACAACTTAGTGACCAGACAACAACAATAAACAACTATTTAGTCAAGCAAAACTACATAACATTTGCCTATTGTCACTTTTTTCCCTCTGACAGGCTGAACTGAGTGTTACTACTTCTGATGCAGTTGTTGACTTCAGTTCATTGACAAACGTGCAACATCTAGAACTTCCTAAGGTAAATCTGCTTAGAATTGGACTGAAATGATGTGAGGACCTTGACACTGGTGTTCTGATTCACTGGTTCCCAAAACTAGTCTCCACAGACCGGCAGCATCAGCATCACCTGAGAGCTCGTTAGTACTGCAGGTGCTTGGCCCACCCTGATCTCCTGAAGGAGCAGCTCTGGGGTGTGCCCTCAGCTCATGTTTTAATAAGCCTTCTGCATGATGCCAGTGTGCACTAACTTTTGATAACCATTGTGCTAATTGATACTTGAGCAGGGGCCCAGCTTCTCCTGCCTTTATGATTATCCCAAGGTATGACATTTAGTGATCTCATGTTTGGTTTATTTACAAGGACTTGCTATGGACTAAATAAAAAATTAAACAAGAAATAGGCTTTGTCCTTTGTCAGACCGAAAGCCCAAATGCCTAGAAGTCTCACTGATAGGCATCATTGAGCTATTCGCTTTTGCAAAGATCTGAACCTTAGATTCAGGTGACCACTTGAAAGAGGTGGTTTGTTGAACAGAATCCTGGAATGCTTGTAGGTGCTGCAGGTTCATGCTGGAATGCAGGTGGACAGTGGATGAACAGACCGTATAGAAAGAGCAGTGACATGCTCAGGGAAGAGGAGAGGAAGGGAGGAGGTGGAATGGGGGCATAGAGGAATTTTATGTGTAATTCTACAGCAGAAAGGAGTGCTTTCGTCCGAGAGGCCCCAGCTCCAAGGCAGGGCACCAAAGGCCGTCTGACTGGGTTGAATCCTATATCATCAGTTACAGATTTAACACATTTTGTGATCTTGCTTTGCCTCCATTTTTCTTACCTGTAAATTGGAGATGATAGCCTTACCTTTGATATTGTAATTATAAAGGTTAAATGAGTTGTTTATAAACTGGTGGGCATAATGCCTGATATGTGGTCAGAGTTTGTTAAGCACTTAGTGGAAAAAAAATACTGATTCTTCTTTTTTTTTTAATAAATAACCCTGTACAAAAATGGATTGCTCTTATCATATACATTTAAGAAAAGTTATCATGGGCAGTTTGTGTTGTGGGTAAAGGGAAAAGAACAGAAATCATTAAAGCTTTTTTCTGTCAAAAAGTCCATACATGTCCATTCCAGCATCCCTCATTCTGTTGCCATGTCAGAGAGAGTCCTTTGAGACAGCAGGGGAGTGGGGACAGGATATCTTAATGCAGATTTTTGAATTTCTGTAGGTAAACAGTCAGCAATGCCCTCTGTACTTAGTAAAGTACTTTTCTGACCACAGTTAAATAAATAGACTATAATAGGATGAAATATCAGAATTGAGTGCTTATAGTCATGGTAGATTAGAGAGTATTACATATGTTAATACCAGTGAAATATTTCTTCATGGTACTAGGAAAGAATATTGTGTGCAGTATCCGAAATAGAGGGTGGCTCAGCTATTTATTTGACTCTGAGCTTGGAATTTGTCAATGTGGTAACACGTTCAACTTCCTGTTCATCATGCCTGATTCTTTGACCATTAAATCAAGGTTTGGGGTTTCAAAATTCTGGTAATTTTTGACACTTTATGTGAGGTCAATTTGATTATATCCTGTAGAGTTATAGGTAGAAGAAACTTATGTCTGATAACAACACTTTTGTATAGAGTATCGGGCTTTCAAGCCTTTTCTTTACTACACTTGATCCTCACAGCAAGCTTTTAGTTGGCAACTATTATTATTCAGGATTTCTGGAGATAAGAAAATAGGGATTTAGAGATGTTAAGTAACATGTCCAGATTTCCAAACCTAGCCAGCAAGTGTGTTATAGCTGAGTTCTGCTTGCCGTGAACCTGTATAACTGTGTCTGTATTGTGTACGTGGAAAGAGCGGCAGCAGGGATGATGAGCAGTGAGTCTGGAATGTCATCAGGCACTAGTCGTCCCTGTCAGCAGAGCAGCAGTGTGCACGACCTTTAAAACGATGGTGAAGCCTTTCCTCGATGGCACGATCCTAAAAGTCCAGGGGCAAGAGGGGCTCTCATGTACACCCCTTTGTCTCTTGCTTTCTGTCTCCCTGGATAGAAACTCTAATGAGGGAAGTGGCTCTAACCAGAAAGAAAATATTCACTACACTCTGGTAAATTTTATTCATATAAATGTTAAGAAGAGGTAAAAGCGAGCATTATGGAACACCTGGTTTTGATAAAGTATGGAAAATATAGCCAAAGTAGGTGTAGCTCTTCTAGCCTTGGCAGGTTTTCAGGGTAAGTCTTTGGACTCATGAGTTGAGAGCATTTTCACTCTGTATCAAATCAAAACCCAAGTCTTTGAAGTAACCAGTCTGGCTTTTCAGCCCCAAAAAGCACAGAGCATGTGTCAGGGCAGCCAGTCTGCTGAAGGATAATGGGTAGGAACAGGCGTGCAAGGACCGGTATTAGTGGTTATGTCTAAGCCAGAAAAAGGAGGCAGGAGTATGCTTTGGTTTTGAGTCACTTAACCAATTACACAGAACTGAATTCTCAAATGTACGTTCATTAAGTTGTTGAATACGTTTTTATTTTCTGAATCTGTTGATAAAGTGACTAGAGATATGTTACTTGGTATATGTGCTGAAAAGAAAAGACCCTGACTCTGGGAAAGATTGAAGGCAGGAGGAGAAGGGGACGACAGAGGATAAGATGGTTGGATAGCATCACCGACTCGATGGACGTGAGTTTGACCAAGGTCCAGGAGTTGGTGACGTACAGGGGAGGCTGACGTGCTGCAGACCATGGGTTCGCAAGGAGTCGGACACGACTGAGCACTAGAGATACTAGACATAGGGAAGGAATGAGAACATTTGAATATTTGATGGAGGAGAAATTTAATCCCACTAAAGTAATGCAAAGTTTGCTTAAGAAAAGGGGATTTCGAAGAGTGGATTTTAGAACACCTTTAATTGTTTTTCTAGCCTTTGAGTAAGAAGATGATGTTCAGAAGTTTTGGTCACATACCTTTCTGTTTGGGTATATTTCATGTTTCACATGTCCTAAGTGTTTGTTTTTTGATTTTGTAGGATCAGGGGGGTTTGGGCATTGCCATAAGTGAAGAAGATACACTCAGTGGGGTCATCATAAAGAGTCTAACAGAGCACGGGGCAGCAGCCAAGGTGAGGCCTCCCCCTTCTTACAGTCAGAAACTGGTGAGGAAGGGAATTCTGTCTGTAAAATCACTTAAAAGTTTCCATGTTTCCATCTAGGATGGAAGGCTGAAAGTTGGAGATCAGATCTTGGCTGTAGATGATGAAGCTGTTGTTGGCTATCCTGTTGAAAAGGTACTTATCCAAAAGAAAGCAAGCGGTACTGTGAACTCATCCTTGGAAATGGCTAACTGTGTGGGGGTGGGAGTTAGTCATGGGGATCAGAACTGTGTAGCCATATTAGATATCTGCAAGGAAGAGAGGAGATTTGAAAAGTACTTAATTTCTATTTTCTGTTTTCTAATTAAGATGATGTTAAGTATTTTTCCTGTTACCTGATAAATTCAGTGTTCAGTGGGCATTTTTGATAAATATCATTTCAGTTTTCCTGTAGGAAAACTTCAAACTTCTAAACAAATGTCAACTTAGTATTAAAACCAAAGGAATATTTTTAATGAATGTTTGCTCCTATGTTGTTTTTGTTCAGGAACTAAGTCGTGTCTGTCTCTTTGTGACTCTGTAAACTACAGCACACCAGGCTTCCCTGTCCTTCAATATCTCCCTGTACTTGCTCACACTCATGTCCACTGAGTCAGTGATACCATCCGATCATCTTATGCACTGTTGCCCTCTTCACCTCCTGCTCTCAGTCTTTCCCACTGTCAGAGTCTATTCAGATGAGTCAGCTCTTCACATCTAGTGGCCAAAGTATTGGAACTTCAGCTTCAGCATCAGTCCTTCCAGTGAATATTCAGGGTTGATTTCCTTTAGGATGGACTGATTTGATCTGCTTGTTGTTTGAGGGACTCTCAAGAGTCTTCTCTAGCACCACAATTTGAAAGCATCAGTTCTTTAACACTCAGCCTCCTTTATGGTCCAGTTCTTACATCCATACATGACTACTGGAAAAACCATAGCCTTGACTATGAGAACCTTTGTTGGCAAAGTGATGTCTCTACTTTTTAATATACTATCTATGAATTTGTTCCTATAAATATCCACTATGTATATTGCTTTGTAAACATATTTTAGGACTCAGATATTACATTTATAACTTTTATTGGTAACTAGTTGTTTATGCCTGAGTTTCTTCCTTCTCAAAAGTGATCTTAATACTGTACTTCCTAGCAGTTTCACTTGAGCCTTTCATAAGTGCTAGAAAACAAACAAACAAACTGTGTTTCTTTGAGATTTGGTGTGCCACTGTGTCCATTTATACATTGGCCAGCAAGATGCTTAAATCATTTTAAAATTCAGTTTGCATTATTTTGGAAGAAAATTGCTTTACTGTATTGTGCTGGTCTCTGCCATGCATCAGTGCGAACCAGTCGTAACTATATATGTATCTCCTCCATCTTGAGCCTCCCCCCACCAATTCTACCCCTCCAGGTCATCACAGAGGGGGCTCCCTGTGTCATATAGCAACTTCCTGTTAGCTATCTATTTTATACAGGATAGTGTAAATATGGCAGTGCTACTTTCTCAATTTCTCCTAGCCTCTCCTTACCCACAAGTCTGTTCTCTATGTTTGCATCTTTATTTCTTTCCTCTAACTTCATCAGTACTACTTTTCTAGATCCCATGCTGCTGCTGCTGCTAAGTCACTTCAGTCGTGTCCGACTCTTAGCGACCCCATGGACTGCAGCCTACCAGGCTTCTCTGTCCATGGGATTTTCCAGGCAAGAGTACTGGAGTGGGATGCCATTGCCTTCTCCGTCTAGATCCCATATATATGCACTAATATATATTTGTTTTTCTGACTTACATCACTCTGTATAACAGACTCCAGGTTCATCCACCTCACTACAACTGACTCAAATCTGTTCCTTTTTCTGACTAAGTAATATTCCTGTGTGTGTGTGTGTGTGTGGTACAGTGCAATTTCTTTATCCATTCATCTGTCAGTGGATAGTGTGTGTGTGTGCGTGTGTGTGTGTGTGTGTGTGTGTGTGGTACAGTGCAGTTTCTTTATCCATTCATCTGTCAGTCGATATCTAGATTGCTTCCATGTCCTAGCTATTGTAAATAGTGGTGCATTGAACATTGGGGTACATGTGTCTTTTTGAATTGTGGTTTTCTTGGGGTATAAACCCAGTAGTGTGATCGTTGGTTTTTAATGCTGGGTTTTTATCTGGTAGTTTTATTCCCAGTTTATTAAGGACTCTCCATACTGTTCTCCATAGTGGCTGTACCAATTTACATGTCCACCGACAGTGCAAGAGGGTTCCTTTTCTCCACATATTCTCCAGCATTTTTGCTTATGGTTTTTTGTTTTTTTTTTTAAATAATGGCAGTTCTAATTGGTGTGAGTTGATACCTCGTTGTAGTTTTGATTTTCTTTTCTCTAATAATGAGCTATATTTATCATCTTTTTATGTATTTATTGGCCATCTGCTTATATATCTTCTTTGGAAAAGAAGATACCTTCTTTAGGTCTTCTGCCCAGTGTATGATTGGACTGTTTTTTTTTTTTCTGTTATTGAATTGTATGAGCTGCTTGTGTATTTTGGCATTAACACTTTGTCAGTTGTTTCGCTTGCAATTTTTTCTCCCATTCTGAGGTTTGTCTTTTTATATTATTAATAGTTTCGTTTGCTATACAAAAGCTTTTAAGTTTAATTAGGTCCCATTTGTTTATTTTTCTCTCTGTTTCCAGTACTCTAGGAGGTGGGTCAAAGAAGATCTTGCAGTGATTTATGTCAAAGTGTGCACCTGCCTATTTTCCTCTTAAGAGCTTTATAGTTTCTGACCTTACATTTAAGTCTCTAATGCATTTTGAGTTTATTTTTGTGCATGGTGTTAGAAAGTGTTCTCATCCTTTCACACGTAGCTGTCCAGTCTTTCCAGCACCACTTTTAATAATTGTATAGGTTTTATTCTTTAACCCACATGTGTATGTTTTTAACATTCCATTTCGCTTGGTTCTTTTCTTGCATAGTTTTCTTTCTTTCTTTTAGCATAAATGTTCCCATTTTATTAAAAATGTTTATGTAAGCTGCTTCAGGTTGTTTATAGAAACAGAAGTAGCTCAGTTCAATCTCTTGGTTGTGTTCGACTCTTTGTGACCCCATGGACTACAGCACGCCAGGCTTCCCTGCACACCAAATCCTGGAGCTTGCTCAAACTCAGTCCATCCAGTCGGTGATGCCATCCAGCCATGTCATGTTCTGTCGTCTCCTTCTCCTCCTGCCTTCAGTCTTTCAGGGGGCCAAAATATTGGAGCTTCAGCTTCAGCATCAGTCCTTCCAATGAATATTCAGGACTAATTTCCTTTAGGATGGATGGTTGGATCTCCTTGCAGTCCGAGGGACTCTCAAGAGTCTTCTCCAACACCACAGTTCAAAAACATCAATTCTTCAGCATTCAGCTTTCTTCTCAGTCCAACTCACACATCCATACATGACTACTGGAAAAACCATAGCTTTGACTAGACAGAACTTTGTTGGCAATATAATGTCTCTTTTTAATATGCTGTCTAGGTTGATCATAGCTTTTATTCCAAGGAGCAAGCATCTTCAATTCCATGGCTGTAGTCACTATCTGCAGTGATTTTGGAGCCCAAAGGAATAAAGTCTGTCACTGTTTCCATTATTTCCCCATCTATTTTCCATGAAGTGATGGTACCAGATGCCATGATCTTAGTTTTCTGAATGTTTTAAAGCCAACTTTTTCACTCTCCTCTTTTACCCTCGTCAAAAGTCTGTTTAATTCCTCTTTGCTTTCTGCCATAAGGGTGGTGTCATCTGCATATCTGAGGTCATTGGCAGTCTTGATTCCAGCTTGTGATTCATCCAGCCTGACATTTCACATAATGTATCTGCATATAAGTTAAATAAGCAGGGTGACAATATACAGCCTTGACTTACTCCTTTTCCTATTTGGAACCTGTCTGTTGTTCCATGTCCTGTTCTAACTGTTACTTTTTGACCTGCATACAGTTTCTCAGGAGGCAGGTCAGGTGGTCTGGTATTCCCATATCTTTAAGAATTTTCCACAGTTTATTATGATCCACAGGCAAGGGTTTGACACAATCAGTAAAGCAGAAGTAGATGTTTTTCTGGAACTCGCTTTTTTTGATGATCCAGCAGATTTTGGCAATTTGATCTCAGGTTTCTTTGCCTTTTCTAAGTCCAGCTTGAACATCTGAAGTTCATGGTTCACATATTGTTGAAGCCTGACTTAGAAAATTTTGAGCATTACTTTGCTAGCATGTGAGATGAGTGCAGTTGTGCGGTAGTTTAAACAGTCTCTGGCATTGCCTTTCTTTGGGACTGGAATGAAAACTGACCTTTTCCAGCCCTTGGCCACGGGTAAGTTTTTCAAATTAGCTGGCATATTGAGTGCAGCACTTTAACAGCATCATCTTTTAGGATTTGAAGTAGCTCGACTGTAATTCCATCATTTTCTCTAGCTTTGTTCGTAGTGATGCTTCCTCAGGGCCACTTGACTTCACATTCCAGAATGTCTGGCTCTAGGTGAGTGATCATACCATCGTGATTATCTGGGTCATGAAGATCCTTTTTGTATAGTTCTTCTGTGTATTCTTGCCACCTCTTCTTGATATTTCTGCTCTGTTACCATACCATTTCTGTCCTTTATTGTGCCTATTTTTGTGTGAAATGTTCCCTTAGTATCTATAATTTTCTTGAAGAGCCCTCTAGTCTTTCCCATTCTATTGTTTTCCTCTGTTTCTTTGCACTGATCACTGAGGAGGGCTTTCTTATCTCTCCTTGCTATCTTTGGAACTCTGCATTCAAATGGGTATGTCTTTCCTTTTCTCCTTTGCCTTTAGCTTCTCTTTTCTCAGCTATATGTAAGGCCTTGTCAGACAACCGTTTTGCCATTTCTTTTTCTTGGGGATGGTCTTGATCATTGCCTCCAGTACAATGTCACGAAGGAACCTCTGTCCATAGTTCTTCAGGCACTCTTTCTATCAGATCTAATCCCTTGAATCTATTTGTCACTTCTACTGTATAAGAGATTTGATTTAGGTCTTACCTGAATGTTCTGGTGATTTTCCCTACTTTCTTCAATTTAAATCTTAATTTGTCAATAAGGAGTTCATGATCTGAGCCACATCTGTTCTTGTTTTTGCTGACTGTATAGAGCTTCTGCATCTTTGGCTGCAAAGAATATAATAAATCTGATTTCAGTATTGACCATCTGGTGATGTCCATGTGTAGTGTCTTCTCTTGTATCGTTGGAAGAGAGTGTCTGCTATGACCAGAAGTGTGCACCCCATATTCTTCTTGGGTTGTAAGGATCCAGAGAAATGAACAATATTAATTAGAAATGTTACAAGTGAAAGCCCTTTCTTATATAATGAAGAATATAGTGTGAAGTAGACTTTTTGGCCTTAATCAGTATCAGGAAATTAAAAAAACTAGAAACTGCAGCCATTCTTTCTTGACCTCTCGAGTCCTAGCAGGGAAAAAGTTTGCCTCTGACGCTTCTCTCAATCATAGATGTTTCCAATTACAGCTATCATAGTGGCTTTTTTGTGTGTAAGTCTACTAACTTGCCTTTAATTTTATTTTTCCTCCACACCAACACCCTGCCAGTTTATTAACCTTCTGAAAACTGCAAAGACAAAAGTGAAATTGACGATTCGTGCTGAGAATCCAGACTCCCAGGCTACTACTTCAGGAACTGGTACAGCCAACGAAGAAAAAAAGAGCAGCCCTCAGTCTCCAGTGGTCCCACCGTCTAGCTCTCCGGAACCAGAGCCCATGCGAAGTAAGGGCTGGTCTCCTGCTAGTTCTCACACATGGCATGTTCAGACTCGGTATCAAGTCCCTGGTGGGGAGCCACCTGCCTGTATGTAGTCCACTGCTTGATAGGCTGTAGTCCGACAGCCTTCTGGTGAAAGGATGGTATACAGAGAAGGGATCTGGTGCTGTGCAATAACCAGCCATAGAACCTTGGGAAACCCATCCAGCCACTCCGAGCCTCTGCTCGACCAACTCTAAGACAAAGGAGCGATACTCTTGCTCTCCAAGGATCTTTTACCAAGAGTATCTGTGACTCCTGGTGTCTTACTAATACATGAGATATCTCATTTTGTACATTCCTTGTTTATAATACTGAGTATGTAATGTAACTTCTTGGAACATCAGTATTCTCATTTTTAATATGGATACAATGATACCACTTCATTGGTAGAATCAACTTTGCCTGGCACTATATCAGACTCCTGAAATGTTGCTCATTGCCACATGTACACAGTAGATAGGAGTTCTTCCTTTGGGTATAAACAGCAGACACTGTTGAAGAGGATGAAGTAGATGAAATGGTTGGATGTGGAGCCTAGGCTGACAATTTCACATGTCATTAAAATGCCAGGCTCCTACTTTGAGGCAAATTATTCCTTTGAGGTGTTTTTTCAGAAAAATCACACTGATTTTCAGTAAAAGAATAGATTTCAAGCTTTGTGGCATTTTTAAAAAGTAGTTTACTTTTTCTGCATTTGGAGAAAAAAGCTCTTTTGGTTTCCAAACTGAAACATTTAGTTCTTTTGAGAGGTTTTTAATGAAACGGCAGTTTAAAACACTTGTAATATAGTTGGTTTAAAAGTCTGTTTTTAAATTATAGTTGATTTATGATGTTGTGTTAATTTCTGCTGACTCAGTTGTATGTGTGTGTGTGTGTGTGTGTGTGTGTGTGTGTGTATACACACACACACATTCTTTTTATATTCTTTCCATTATAGTTTATCCTAGTACATTGAATTGGAGAAGGCAATGGCATCCCACTCCAGTACTCTTGCCTGGAAAATCCCATGGATGGAGGAGCCTGGTGGGCTGCAGTCCATGGGGTTGCTAAGAGTCGGACACGACTGAGCGACTCCACTTTCACTTTTCACTTTCATGCATCGGAGAAGGAAATGGCAACCCACTCTAGTGTTCTTGCCTGGAGAATCCCAGGGACGGGGGAGCCTGGAGGGCTGCCATCTATGGGGTCGCACAGAGTCGGACACAACTGAAGCGACTTAGCAGCAGCAGCAGCAGTACATTGAATACAGATGTACTATACAGTTGGACCTTATTGCTAAAAAATCTTAAAGTAATAAACATCTAATGGAAGTAATCCTTTGTTTAGAAAGACTGAATAATTTTCTAAAATTTTAAAAATAAAGTAATTTTCTAATTTTTAAATATTAAGTTGATCCCTAAATAGCATTGTCTATAAACATATAAAATGCAAAATGGAAGCATAGCATAAAGGAAAATATCTTGCACTTGTTCTTTCCATTTCAGGAGCAAGAAACTAGCCTGCCTCTGATTCCTAAAAAGAACGCTTTCTCTAAAGCTAATCTATCAAGTATACCAACTTTCACTGAATATGCTATTTGCTATATGCTTTTTGGTATATCACCAAACATGATATGAAGACTCTCATACAACAGAGTATGAGATTATATTCTTATTTTTTCATAATGTAATCTTATTTATTGAATTTTGAGCATATATGTACCAGTATTTAATATTCAAGTTTATAAACCATTGAGACATTAAGAAACAAACTTCAGGGGCTCACTTAATGTGGTATAAACTCAGATATTAAATCCGGTTGCATGTATGATTTGATTACATAAGGAGAGATGCTCTAGGGCAGGATGAAAAGTAAAACCAAGTCAAAAACCTAAAAAGCCGTGAGTGGCAGGCACCATGACCAGAATTACTGATGTTCTTTATGTTTTGTCTTCACTGAATATGAGTTAGGTCTCCACTGCATATCTCAGTTCTAAGTTTTGCGAATCATAATTTCTTAAGACATTTGTTTGGCTCCCATGAAACATAGAATATCAGAGTGAAACTAGCAGTTAAGTTCAACTCTGTTCTCATTCCTTTTACCTATTATCTCCAGTAATTAAAGAAAAATACAGAATAGTGCAGAAAATAATTTACAGGTAATTTTGTACTCACCACACTAAGGTAACAATGATGATGTAATCATTTGTTGGATGGTTTTAAACACAGCTAAAAGATTAAGGTGGAATTGAAGTCTTCTTTGTCCCCAAACTCAGGCCCATGTTTCTGCTCCATCTCCCAAGACAACCAGTGTGGTGAGTTTGATGTATATTCCTTCTGATCAGTTTTTATTTGTATTTCATTGTAAACTTACTTTTAGGTACAAGCAGGTCGTCAACACCAGCAATCTTTGCTTCTGATCCTGCAACCTGCCCCATCATCCCAGGCTGTGAAACAACAATTGAGATTTCCAAAGGGCGGACAGGACTGGGCCTGAGCATTGTCGGGGGGTCCGACACACTGCTGGTGAGGATGTAGTCAGAGATGCTCCAAATATGCAGCCTCTTCAGTGATCCCTGAGAGGTCACTGCAAGGAAATTTCCATCAGCTGTATGAAATGAAACACAAAGATTTAGAAAAGTGTATCATTTCTTGTTATTTTAATTTTGGGGACAAATACTCATTTACTTTGAGTAAGTCAACACTGACTTAGTAATATTCCTTTATACTTGTGATTATGCCCTTTAGGTTCAAAATATTTGTGTCAGTTTACCAGTTCCTGCCATATTTTAATTTTCTTTTTACTGACTGGATATCGTTGGGTTAGACCCATACTGAGAAAACATTTGATAAATTGGATAATTTATAGACAAAAATTTCTAATTGTCAAAAAATGCATTTAAAAGCCATTCATTCCACTTGTAGATAGGAAAGGTGAGGCATATCTGTTAATTTCATTTTTGGATAGGGAAGGTGATGTGTATCTATTATAAATGAGTGTGTGGGTGATTTATGTATTTTATAAATTTTTTCTTTAAAATTCCCTATCATTTGCAAGAAATACAAATGTCTTTAAGACTCCTAGCAACTTGTCTTATTATGCTTTTCTTTGAATTTTGATGCATGACTCACATATGTATGTAGTCAATGTATAACCCTTATCAATGCCTATGAGAGTACAGTGTGCCTTGACTGCATTTCTGCTCACCATTCCTAGGGAGGATGGGATAAAGCATGGTTTGTTTTGTTTGTGCCCTTAGGGTGCCATTATTATCCATGAAGTTTATGAAGAAGGAGCAGCATGTAAAGATGGGAGACTCTGGGCTGGAGATCAGATTTTAGAGGTACAGAATGCTGTGCCTTTGACCTTCACCTCAAAGGAAAGGCAACTATGGGGAGGGTGGTGTTTGTTTCTCCCGCTGCCCCTCCCTCCCTTCTCTCTCCCCACTCCTTCCCTTTTCCATCTTTCTTCACTTTACTCAGCTCATCTACTTCCTCACCATCTGTGTCCCACTTCTGTACAGGTAAATGGAATTGACTTGAGGAAGGCCACACATGATGAAGCAATAAATGTCCTAAGGCAAACACCGCAAAGGGTGCTCCTGACGCTGTACAGAGATGAGGCCCCATACAAAGAGGAGGACGTGTACGACACCCTCACCGTCGAGCTGCAGAAGAAGCCAGGGAAAGGCCTGGGGTTGAGTATTGTTGGTAAAAGGTATGACTAATCAGGGCAAAGGCAGTGATTTCTTGGAAATGATTGAACTTAAATTTCTTCGAAGAGTACTAGTAGTACTAGAATCTTTATCAACTGCTTGTATTCTGTAGGTAGCTATTGTCAGCCCATGCAGCAGTGGGACATCAGAAGATACTTTCTTAGACTTTTATGGTCAGTATTAAAAGATGCTTGCTCCTCAGAAGGAAAGCTGTGACCAACCTAGGCAGTATATTAAAAAGAGGCATCACTTTGCCGATAAAGGTCTGTATAGTCAAAGTTGTAGTTTTTCCTGTAGTCGTGAATAAATGTGAGAGTTGGACCATAAAGGAGGCTGAAAAAAGGCTAATTGCCAAAGATTTGATGAATTGTATTGCTGGAGAAGACTCTGGGAGCCCCTTGGACTGCAAAGAGATCAAACCACTCAGTCCTAAAGAAAATCAAGCCTGAATATTCATTGGAAGGACTGTTGCTGAAGCTAAAGCTCCTATACTTTGGCCACCTGATGTGAAGAGCCAACTCATTGAAAAAGACCCTGATGGTGGGAAAGATTGAAGGCAAATGGAGACAGGGGGAACAGAGGATGAGATCTTTAGATAGCATCACCAACTCAGTGGACATAAATTTGAGCAAACTCTGAGAAACAGTGGAAGACAGAGGAGTCTGGCATGCTGCAATTCATGGAGTCTCAACGAGTAGGATGTGACTTAGCAACTGAACAACAGCAACAAGACAAAAGGGCATTTGGTAATTTTGAGTACGTGCTGGGTGCCAAGAGATCTATTAGGTTCTGGAAAATAAACTTAAAAGAGGCACTAATGCTAACATCTGAAAACTCAGTTTGGTAAATGAGAATTAAATATATTCTTGCAACAAAGGAATCTATTAATGAGAGACAGAAACGTATTGTGAGGAATCCATGGAAGCAAAGGAGAAAGGGATTGTGTGACCTTATTTAAAGAAAGTAGGTTTGGAAAACTCCTTTATAAAAAAAGTGCCTGAGATGAAGCTAAAAGTGTAATATGTGAGAGGTGATCTAACAAAAGGGGAAGGAGGATATTCTAGAGAAAAGGATTAGCATGACAAGAGCACACCACCTGAAGGAAACAGGCAGTGTAGATTAAGAAGCCTGGGGTAGTAGGTCGGTGAATTTACATAAATTGAATTTAAATAATAATTTATTTAAATATGTATATATAGGCAATGTTAAAAAATATTTAATCTAGTAAATTCCAGCACAGTTATTCTAAAGATGGGAAAACAATATCAAATGATGAAATGACTTATTTGAGGTCAAGACTTTGGCAAGAAGTGATGCAATTAAACCTTACTAAATGTTTCTATGTGGTCATCTTCATATCTCAACAGGAAGTTGTGAGTTACTTTTATGAAAAGGTTGGAATAAGCTTAATATTTGTTCATTTTGCATAAACCTATCTTGTATGAAAGTTAGACCTGTAATAATTTAAATGAGACATCACAGCAAAGGTACACAATTTTGAGTAACAACTGGTGTTAGTTTGAGACACATCCGTTGTTTAAGTAATGTTAATGATGTTGTTGATAATAGCAACATATTTATATAGGCACAGGTCGAATTCCATTCAGGGCTTCATTAGGTGTAGAAAGAACAATAGATTTTTCTCCCAGTGACTGACTCTTAAGTCCCATTTTGCCATTTAGTAGCTATGTGACCTATAAAAAGTGTATAATAACCACTTCTACTCACAGTTTATAAGTGTTGAATAAATATGCTTATGAAAGATATGTTTAATCTGTAAAATATTATAAAGTCATAAGATACTATTATTATACAAAATTCTCAGTTTCGGCAGTGTTGGTAAAGCAATAAAACTTTTAAAGTTATAAAGATAGAGGTAAAATTTTCAATTCTTGGCCTTTCATTAAATAAGCATTGCATTCCAGTTGGGAAAAAGTAATAATGCTGATATTTAAAATCATACTTGCAGAAATGATACTGGAGTGTTTGTGTCCGATGTTGTCAAAGGAGGCATTGCAGATGCTGATGGGCGACTGCTACAGGGAGACCAGATACTAATGGTGAATGGAGAAGATGTCCGTCACGCAACGCAGGAGGCGGTTGCGGCTCTGCTGAAGGTAGAAACCCAGTGCCATAAATGGTTATGTGTAATAGCGTAGGAGAAGGAGGAGCCACATGCAACAAGTATTTATTTAATATATTCTCTCAAATAAGACATATTTATATGTTAGACAACATACTTCAGTGGTAAATCTCTACACTTCTGATCGGCTGTTTATTATATGGTTATGTATTTCTGGAGAAGGCAATGGCACCCCATTCCAGTACTCTTGCCTGGAAAATCCCATGGGCGGAGGAGCCTGTTGGGCTGCAATACGTGGGGTCACTAAGAGTCGGACACAACTGAGCGACTTCACTTTCACTTTTCGCTTTTCACTCTCATGCATTGGAGAAGAATATGGCAACCCACTCCAGTGTTCTTGCCTGGAGAATCCCAGGGACGGGGGAGCCTGGTGGGCTGCCGTCTATGGGGTCGCACAGAGTCGGACATGACTAAAGCAAGTTAGCAGTAGCAGTAAGTATTATCCCCTAGAGAAGGAAATGGCAAACCACTCCAGTATTCTTGCCTGGCAAATCCCATGGACAGTGGAGCCTGGCGGGCTGCAGTCTGTGGGGTTGCAAAGAGTCATACGGAACTGAGTGAGGGAGCACACACAGTAAGAATTATGAACTGAATATATCTGTGATCTTAGCAGATGTTTTATCATAAAGTGATTGTTATGTGGCTCTTTTCTTGAAAGAAAAGCACATATTCTGGCCACAAAAGAGAATAAAATGTCTTCATGTCAATTCACCCCGCCTCCATATTTATATCTGGATGTATTCTTACGACCTCTGGCAAGGATGCTCCCACAGAAAGGCAGGGGATCAGAGGGGGAAACAAGGTACTTCTGAAAGTCAGGCTTTCTGGACTGCCCTACCCCGCCCTAACCCTTTACTGGGCACACTAAGTTGGACGTCTTTATATTGAGTTGGCCAAAAGGTTCATTCAGGTTTTTTTTTGCACCATCTTACGGAAAAACCTAGATGAACTTTTTGCCAACCCAGTATTTCCCCACAGATGAAGAATACAGAAGAGTGTTTGCAGATTTACCTGACAGTTCCTTCAACAGTTACCACTGTTGTTAATTCAGTAATTATAAGGCCTCCATCCCGAGGTATCGTTGCTAAGCTTAAATACGTTTTACATTGTGAAATCTCTTTCCTCCAAAGTGAATTCCATGAAGAATCATTTGCTGATTGGAAAGGCACCACCAGTCTAATTTTAAAAATGAGTTATAAAATATAGGATGGTCACTTAAAAATACAGTTCTTGGAAACTTAGATGTATTTCCTCTCAATTCTTATCTCATTGTTTTCCTTTACCTAACGTGTTTTTATGACCCAAAGTACAGTTCAAAGTTGACTAGGCACCTATTGCCATCAGAATCCATGTCATGTGGTACATGTTCAGTAACACGAGCATATAACTTCATGACATTATTAAACAGCAGTGGATAATGTCAGAGGTCTCAGATTCTAGTCAGAACCTCTCAGTCATTAAGCTTAGCTTCACAGAGCAATTTCAAGTGAGCATATTGTTGTTAACCTCTGATTTGCATAGGACCTGGTATGTTCATATAAATTTAATTGTTAATAATGCACACTTAAAATATCATTTCTTCTTGGAGTTATTTTCAGAAAATAATTAGAGTTCTTTAAGGAGAAGTCTCTTCCTTCAGGAGATAAATTTAAAATGATAGTTAATTCTGTGAGACAAAAACCTCTCAAAGATAGAGAAGGAGGCATCCATAATGTAACATAGATAATTTTGGAACCAGTTAAATCCTCATTTAAAAACCAGTTTGCCAGTATGTAATGAGAGCCTTAAATAACCCCGTAGCTTTGCTATTTGTAACTGCCGCTGCATTTTGTTGTTTTGACTTAGTAATTCTTCATTTTAAAGTCTTGCAGCAGTAATCCTCAGTACACAAAACATTTTACATAGGTAAAGTTCAGTGCTGTGCTGCTTGTTATAATGGAAACTCTGGAGCAACACGGTTGACAGTACTGCATGTGTTTGACATTTTGATGAGCATTGTACGTGGATTATTCTATCACAGCAACCTATAATGATCTCTGTTTTTTAAAATGCAGAGTAAAAGACTTATCAAGGTAGACGTCTGTTAAGTTCACACAGCGAGTAAATCACACAGACTGGATTTAAACTAGTATATCTGACTCCAAAATGCCAGTTCTCACCCACCTCATTTTGCTGCTTCCACAGTAGACTGTATAGCATTTCTTACATGCCTGTGATTTATTTGTAAAGGGCAACAGGGAAATTTTCCTCAGTTCTCATTTGATCTTTACAGCAGTATGGCTTAAATATTGCATAATAGATCTATTCAGGTGCAGTGTGGCAGTAGAGAGCTTATGTTATCTGAGTACCTCTGCCATTGAAAGCAAAGCAACTTGTTGCAATAGTGGTTATTTATTGCTTTTGTTTCGTTTTTGAAAATCCAAATTCCTTGGCTCATTTGGCTCTACATTGCTCTGTTGCATGAGAGAACTGGTCGAGTCCCCATTTCTCTTTGCCTGGACAGACACCCTCTCCATGTAAATTATGAGCTAGTAAGACAGACACTTGGTGTAGCTACTACTGATTTGTTGTTACAGTTTTTACTACTTTTAATGTTTTAGAAAAATCTCTTTCCACAAAGGATGGGAGATATCCTTGCCTATAGAAATTCCAAAGGAAACATAACTTTCAAAAGCCCAGCCATAAAGAATACAGTGTAATCCTAAAGCTGACTATAGCATTTTATTTAAATGTTTCTGTCAAACAACCTCCCCCTAGTGTTCCCTAGGCACAGTAACCTTGGAAGTTGGAAGAGTCAAAACTGGTCCATTCCATTCGGAGAGGAGACCTTCTCAAAGCAGCCAGGTGCGTAGCTGTGGAATTCATCAAGGCGATGCCGTTCACAGGCTGCAAGGAGTTCAGAGATGGCCTTTCCTGCCGGTCTGTCCAGGGCCCTGTATGCAGGCCTGGCAGCATGGCAGAGCAGCGGGGGTACAGAGTTTGAGAGATGGGAATGGACAGGCAAGCAAGGTGAAGCTCTTAAGTAGTTTGTGAGTCATTCTGAGAAACTTAATCCAAACCATTCTTCTTTTCTGACATAATTCTTTTTGCATAATCTCAAAATGAACCAATTAATACATTATAAAGCCTACCAAGATAGCATATGTTTAAACTATTTTTATAGCAAACATTTATCAGCCAGCACTCAACTGAAAAGAATCTTGTGTAGGTGAACTGTACAAGCTCACCACTACATATAAAACACAGTGATAGCCTGTCCTTAAAGACCTCACAGTCACCCCTAAATGATGACCGTTTGTTTCCTGTCCCCTGGCACTATTTCTGCAGTTGTTTAAGTTGGCATCTGTGTGCAACTAGATTACATTTAGAGAAGATTAGCTTGGGTGAGATTATGTTGGAATCAGATTCTTTTACCTTTAATTAGTTATGTCACTGGGCACATTCTTCCTTAAAAAGAAAACAAAACTCAGTGGAAACTATATTGATTACCTTTCTAATTATCCAATGCCACTATTGCTTAACAAGTATTTCTAAGTGCATTAAAGTAATTATGAACTAAGTCGTACTTAAGGGGTAATATTACTTCCCAAACTCTCTAAGACAACTATTATGTCTTTGTAGATGAGTGAAGCCAGCCTGTCCTCATTCACTTTTCCACTTTCGGGATCCGGTACATCTGAGTTACTGGAAAGTAATTCAAAGAAAAATGCACGTAAGATTGGATTGAAACGTTAAGCATGATTTATTGTATTGAATTTTGGCCATCAACACTGATTTTTTTCCCCTGGTTTACTTTACCTCTGAAGCTTTCTTCCCTCTAAATCATCCTAAACTCTAATATAGGTGCAAAAATGAGTGCCTGCAAAAACTGAGAACAGCATGAAGCAATGCCTGTGGCAGCGTTTCCCATTTGATGTTTTCCCTAGGAGATCTACTAACATTAGAATCAGTATTCTGTCATTTTTTTCTTAAGAAGAAGATTGGTGTGTTTGATTTTTATTCCTGTTCTCTATTTAATATAATAGCAATAAATCAGAAGATGCCATTAGTTGAAGCCATCTATTTTTCATAAGATTGCAGAAATGTTGATTGAGAAAATTAATATGATCCTCCTGTGTTTTAATTACATGAAATCATGATGCAGAGGGCTTTTTGGCTTGGAGCATTGGTTGAAAGTTGTTCAAATTGAGGAAACTAACCATATGGCAGTCTCTGTGTGCAATGTGACTAATATTCCAGAAATTTAGGCACTTAAGTCCGTGGATTCTTTTTAATGTTTCCACGACTTTATTCCTCTCAGCTGTGCACATGTGTCTCTCTGGCCAAAATGCATCCTATCCTTGCCTCATTCAGAGTGGATTATGCAGCTTTATAAGCAGTGCTTGAAATAAGAAGGAAGATATGGGATGGTGTGCCATTTTTTCAGTTGAGAGCCCCTCTGTAAGACAGATGGAATCATGTGTGCTGGTAACTTTGAACTCCCTATTTCCAAAAACATTGGGGTACCTCACTTAGGTACTTAGTCCCATTTAGTTTTAGAATCAACTAAAATTTAAACTATTATTAACATTAAAAATGTGTGAATAATCATATTTTTCCCTTGTTTTTTTCATTTACAGTGACATCTGAAATACAGGGATTAAGAACTGTTGAAATTAAAAAGGTAATGGGGAGAGAGAAAACAGTATACACGCTGATGGCTCCAAGGTCGTCTGCATATTTTCCTGTTAGCTACCTTACTGCTTTATGGTACCATCTGATAAAATATGTATTACATGCAGTGAAAATAGCACAATGTAGACTCTGCTGAATTTCCTTGTTTGAAAAATCATTTTTGGTATTCACTTTTTTGCCCAAAATGGTATCAACCCAGCCCCACACAAAATATGTCGGGCCTCTCTGACTTCTTTTATGGATCAGTAAACCTTTGCCTTCTTCAGACTTTCAGAAGTTTCCCATTCTTCTGAAACAGATTCTTCTGACAGCTATGTACAACAGAGAAAAGAAAAGCAAATTTAAGTGCTGAGCACACTTGTAGACACTTCATACCATCACCATTTCATTCAGTAGTCACTGCGGCTCTTTGTAAGAGGCCCGGTTATTTCCATTTTTCCATGAAGAGCTAGAGATTCTTTGAAAGCAGTGGACTTGTTCCAGGTCCCAGCATTTGTTGGTGTGGGTTTCTGGCCTTGAATGCAGGTCCCTGTTGTCCTCATTCCCTGTAACATGATTTTTATTTAGCCTGTTGTGGTTTCTTTTACCTCCCGAACAGATGCTTAGTTTTCAAAGTCACATTAAGGACTTGTATCAGATAAATTAATGCAGTTTTCTTGGGCATCCTTTTCCTCCTTCAAGTCTAGAAGATCAGAATTAACTATAGAACGTTATGCCAAAGAGAACAAAAGCCAATGAAAGATAATGGTTTGACGAAAATATTCTGTCTGTCCCGTGGCAGGGGCCCACTGACTCATTGGGTATCAGCATTGCTGGAGGAGTGGGCAGTCCGCTGGGTGATGTTCCTGTATTTATTGCAATGATGCACCCGAATGGAGTTGCAGCTCAGACGCAGAAACTCAGAGTAAGTTCTACAAAGTCCCTGGTAGCCTTAGCAAATCTGCCAATAGGTTTTATAAACCCTTTGCATCTGGCCAACTGTTGCAAGCAGTTTGAAATGTCTCTGCTGCTGCTGCTAAGTCACTTCAGTCGTGTCTGATTCTGTGCGACCCCATAGACGGCAGCCCACCAGCTTTTAAATCAGCTAATATAGCTGCAACAGGGGTTTCTTTGAATAAAAAATGAAGAAATTTTAAAAGAAGAATTTGCTGTTGTAAG
Organism: Neotragus moschatus; assembly: GCA_006410615.1. Taxonomy (NCBI): domain Eukaryota; kingdom Metazoa; phylum Chordata; class Mammalia; order Artiodactyla; family Bovidae; genus Neotragus; species Neotragus moschatus. The sequence continues at coordinate 1,435,818 of SJYA01001196.1, forward strand.
CAATTTGTCAGTAAATGAAATGGGATAATTTGCAATTATTTCGTAATATTTTTATTTGCTTGAAGTCCTGTGGAAGAAGTTAAAAGAAAGCAGAAAGTATTCTCAGAAAGTATTGGCAGAATGAAGTGAAATTATTTTTTTTGAAGTGAAATTTTTTATTTACATGTCTTTTTGGTACTTTATTAAATTGAAAATTATCATCTATGTTGCATTTATTTGTTTTGCGGAAGTTTGATATAGATGTGATTTATAATGTGAAACTACAAAACTTGCTTCAAAATTGAGGGATTTTGCATATGTAGAACACTATGACAGAATTTATGCTAACTGCCCAGTTCTGAAATCATGTGAGTATTCCATTAGTAACTCAGTCTCTACACAGTAAAATCCGTATGCCCTCATGCCTTAAAATTGTCTCAAACAATAACCACTGTTTAAAAATGCTGTGTAAATCAGTAATGGTTCAATCTCCCTTTAATATGTGAATTTCTGACTAGCACTTTAAAACTAATTGTACACATAACACAGGGGTTAGAAAACTTCTCTCTAAAGTACTTTTTGCTAGAGGTGAATATTTTGGACTTTGCAGGGCTTATGCGTCTGTATTGCAGTTACTCAACTCTACTGTGTGAATGCAGCCAAATCACTGTGTCTGTCTTATAACCAGATTTTACTTACCGAAATAAGTGATGGGCCAGTCTTGGCCTATCAGCCATAGTTTGCCAACCCTTAACTTATAGTCACAGATAATGTATATAATAATATCCAGAGAAGTCCTGTTCACAAGTGATAACAGATGCAGTGTTCTTTGGGAGAAATGCAGAGAAGGGAAGTGTGGTTCCCTGCCCCTGGTCCCAAAGATGATAGAACATAGCCATTGTGTGCAGCTTCTCGTGGTTGCTGCTGCTAGGAGTCGGAGGTTTCCTTGGTTATATTTCTGGTGCTGATTAGCAGTATATGTGTGGCGTGGAGGCTGGGGAAGCAAACGGCCCCCCTCTCCATGGCGTTGTAGCAGATGGCTATTTCTCTCCATCGCAGGTTGGGGATAGGATTGTCACTATCTGTGGCACATCCACTGAGGGGATGACTCACACTCAGGCAGTTAACTTACTGAAAAATGCCTCTGGCTCCATTGAAATGCAGGTAAGATTTTTATCCCAACTCTTCTGATTGTGGGTAGCTTGAGGACACATGAACTTTGATGTTAAAACTATAAAGTGAAATTTCCTGCTTGTATTTTATTTACTGTTTCCCTTGAACATAAATGATCACATTGAGAGTTCCAAGAGAGTACATAGGAAATACATTGTCATGTTTTTTTCTTTATGTATTATTTCATACTTTTTGTATCTAAGGGGGAAAATTCTCAGTCCTGGCAGGATATGATTAATTGCTGAAATTTTTAGTGGTGTGATTGAGTGGCTTGTATTCTAAAGACCTTTAGAAAACAATTACATGTGATACTATGTTTGAAAGCATCAAGAACTTGATAGAATTCAATTAGTAGAATATCCTTAGTGTCAAAGATACCTCTGGACCTTATGAAATTTATGTTAACAGAAATGATTAAGTGAATGATGAAATACACATTTTTAATCCCAGTGCTCTTTTTGAAGAGTTACTGATGTCTTCCTAGCCATGAGCGTGTTTTTCTATTTATATTTCTTCTGTGTTCAGGTGGTTGCTGGAGGAGATGTGAGTGTGGTCACAGGTCATCAACAGGAGCCGGCCAGTTCTAGTCTTTCTTTCACTGGGCTGACGTCAAGTAGTATATTTCAAGATGACTTAGGGTGAGCTCACATACTATCGTTTGTATGTCCCTATGAGCCACATAAAGGTGAAATGATGGGTGATGAAGTATAAAATATGAAAGCCAGGTGTGTCTCAGCTCTTTAAGTTTGGCATGGATTTAGTTCATCAAAGACAGGTAGGCAGGTGACAGACAGGCGTGCATGTGTGCTACTGCTCTTCCTACATTCTCATCTCTTGAGTTGTTTGAAGGAACATTTTAGTCCTGGGGTCAGTCTATCCTTTTAAAATTTTCTACATTGCCTAACCATTTAATAGATCATACTTTTGAGTAAAAAACACTTCACAATTACCCAAACTTGAGTACAAAAGTATTAGAATAGAGAGACAGGAGAAGAGAGGAGCGTATTAGAATTTTAAAATTATCTGATGCAGCTTTTATTTTGTTTATCTCTTTTTTGTCTATGGGCTTGGGAATACTGATGTTTATGATTTATTCCATCTTAGTCTTCGGTGCTTCTTCCTCTCACTTTAAACGAACTGAAAAAAGAAAGAGCTGCTGCAATGTAGAATGAGAAGTTGCCATGAATGTTAGGTTACGGGTAGTATGCATGGGTAATAGAATTAGGGAGTTAAGTAGGGCTTTATTAGATTATGTACATTTAACATATGTAGCACAGCAGACACTGACAATTGAAGCATCCCCAGATCCCCATGGTTTTCTCACTGTTGGTGACACAGAGAATTGTATCAGCTTTAGGTGAGTGTCAGATAACCCATTGATATACATATAAGATCTAACGGCTCTGGTTTTCTTCCCTTTACTGCAGGCCTCCTCAGTGTAAGTCTATTACACTAGACCGAGGACCAGATGGCTTAGGCTTCAGTATTGTAGGAGGATATGGCAGTCCTCATGGAGACTTACCCATTTATGTTAAAACAGTGTTTGCGAAGGTAAGCTTTCAAATTTTAACTACCCTTTCCCCTCCCCCAAAATGTTCACTAATAGTGGTCAGCAGCTGGCTTATTAGTTTATGGCCTGAGGTAATGCCAAATGGTCAACATTTGATTATTTTCTTGCACAACTCCCTACAGGAACAGGTCATTAATTATTTTTGTCCAATTTGAGGTTTAGTTATGTTTAAAGGAATATAGGCTCAAATTGAAGTTCCATAGGTGCTCTCAACAATATACATAAAATTCATGAACTTGAGTTAGACAGTCAGGCCTGATTGTTTTCCTTTGCAAACAAGATGCATATAGTTGAATGTCTTTTGAAAATAGGACATTTTAAATATGTGTATGTTAAAGAGCTCTGGCATTTCTTTTTCTTTGCATTTTTTGTTGTGAAATATGAAATAGGCACAGAAGAGTACATATAATATATATGCAAAATAGCTAAGATGTGTTTATTTTGCAAGTTTCATTTCATTAAATGGAATAGAAAAATAACTGCTAAAATTTTTGCGTATCCAGCAGCCCTATCACCTACCACAAACGAGCTATGTGTAGTTAAGGGATTCAGTGAAGAAAAGAAAAACATTATATATAGTTGTAATCATATAGCATCCTGTTGGATGGTAAGAATGTTTAGGATACAAGTTATTAAACATTAGTGAACCTGTTAAAATAATTTAAACCTATATAATTATTATTTGGTAATTTGTTGTGAAGACAGTTTTTAGGAACTATAAAATTAGATGAAATTTCCTACAGGAGAAAATTCAGATTCTCAAAATTTTGCAGCACAAAGAAACAATTATGTTTAACCTACTAAAAGATTTCATTTGGGGGCTTTAGATTAGTGTTATCATTCTTTTGAGTACTTTCCTATGGAGGTTTCATTCTATTATTATTTTTCAACCAATATAAGGTGCTATATCTATAGCAATCTAACAATAAGCCTATTTTGTGAGTTTTTTTAAAGCCATTGGTATGTCTAAAAACACAAATAGCATTTGCCAGTAAATAAAAGAGTCATGCAGTCCTTTTTCTCAGCCTCAGAACAGTTTATTTAAGGCATGCTAGTTAGAGCATATTTTAAGAATTTCATCATTATGGATTCCTCATTAACTTTTCCATATTTTTATCTTATATTTAATTGCATGATTGCCTACTGTAAGTATGCCTTAAGATAGGGCTCTACAAACAGCAGTGTCTGTGTTTAGTCTTAATCATTTAGGGCCCATAAGGAATATGAAGACTGCATCTACGCTTGGGAAGTAAAGAATCAAGCAGCTTAAGCTTCCCTTTCGAAGCTACAGAAAGAATTAGGGTTAGAGTTTGCATGACTTGGGCCTCATCCTGAGCTTGTCAACATACTCGTGGGCTTTTGTGCTTCTGCAGAACTTTGGGTTCGGTGGCCCTCATGTCCTTGTCCTATAAAACCGCTTTTGTCCTACAAAACTGCTAATCCTTTGTTTTCTTTCTGTAGGTCTTCTTTACAGGATAAAAAATCTGGGATTCTATGAAATCATTCCTACTAGGCATATTCCCAAATATTCTTTATTAATTTGAGTTCCCACCAACTGCTGTGCCGAACAGCCAAAAAACCATCCAACTAATCTACTGACTGCTAAATTCTCTCTTAAATTGGAATCTCAGTGCTAAAGCCATTTAGGAGAAAGGCTTCCTTTGTGTCTGTTCATCATTGCTTAATGGCTGTGGAGCACCCGTGGAGCACTGAGAGCAATGTGTGTGTACACGCAGAGCAATTTACATTCTTGTTTGGAGCTTTTTCTGTTGTGTAGCTGTGAGGCAGCATTTTTTTTTTTTTTTTTTTTTGAGGAGTAAATAAGCCCACTTTATAATTGCAGGGAGCAGCCTCTGAAGATGGCCGTCTAAAGAGGGGTGATCAGATCATTGCTGTCAATGGGCAGAGTCTGGAAGGGGTAACCCACGAAGAAGCTGTTGCCATCCTTAAGCGGACAAAAGGCACTGTCACTTTGATGGTTCTCTCCTGAGTTTGCTGCCAGAATTGAGCCACTTCAACTTCTCCCTCACATCCCACACTATAAAGAGAGTGATCCTGCACATTCTTCCCAGGCTGTGTTCACTGGGCTCTTCAGTACTCTAGGAAAAAAAAAAACATTTGTTTCGTCATATGGAAATGATTTTCTTACTGACACCCTAGCATCACTTTCCCATTCTCTTTATATTTTGTGATGTAAACTCAAAGAGAAGGGCTCTTTGTTTGCATAGATAAAGCTGGTCTTTCTTCCTGAAGAGGATACCTGACATTTTATAATCAGGTGGGCAAATTTTAATGTGTGATCAGTGTTTAGTAGAGAAAGAAAAAGTCACTCAAAACCTAACCAAGGAGAAGTGGCTTCATGAAATTAAGGTGAAAAATGAAAGTATAAGGAAGAAAATCTCCAGTTTTATAAAAATGCATTTTGTTAATCTACCTTCTCTCCCCACTTCTAAGAAAAGTTGTACTGAAAGTCTTTAAAAATTCTTTCAGTATTTAATTATTTTAAATATTAAACATTGCATCTCCTAGCTCTAATACATACATATATAGTTTTCTCCAAAAATGGGCTTCATGATTGAGTAAAATAGCCCAATAGGAATCAATGTCCCTAAGTTTGTAAAGAAACCATTTATTGCTCATCTTGAGGTTCATTCTCATTTTCGATGTATTATATAATATTTCACCTTTCTATAAGTAAAATGATGGCCTTATCCTGTATTGACTATGGTTTCTCTGGAAAGCCTCCATGCTAACCATGCAGGAGCATGAAAGTTTCTCTAAATTGTTAGTTCTGGTATTAAGGAATGCTTTGCTGAAAATATGTCTGTGTGCTATGCAATTGGTTTTCAGTTAGTATTAATCTTAATGACAGAGAAAAAAGCAATGTGTTAGTAATTATTTTGGTTGTATGCCATTAGTAAATTGATAGAAAAATTAAGAGGATTAACATAACTTCATTTCATTGCCTTATATTAACATCTTATAATACAATAGTTTAAGACTAAGGGAAACAGATGGAGCTGTTTATTGAGACAACTGGTGAGGAATTATCATGTGTTCATTCCCATTTTAGAGCGTGAAACTCCTACATTAGAATATATAAAGTCATTTTGAATATTATCTATATTTGTAGCAAAAGTAGTGTACAGATATTTTATTACAGCCCTTTTGTGTAAATGCAGAATTGAAGTGAATAAATAAGTTTCATGGTGCACCAAAAAAAAAAAAAAAGGCAGGCATATTATTTTTTGTTCTTTTCACTGGAAAAGAGCTTTATTGTTCAAAATTTGCAATTTAAAATTGGTTTTTATCATGTCTAACTGAACATATGGTGTCCATAGTTACAGTTAGAGGAACTTTGGACAACTGCATTATGAAAAGCTCAATGTTTTTTATGCCCAGATTTTTTATGCTAAAGATTCATAAACTCTGCGTAGAGTAGATGAAGAAAACAGTATTGAAGAAAGAGAGGTGTTGTGCCTGTATGTGCTTTTCTGAAATGCTATGAGTGAAGCAATGTTTTGAATTGTTCTTTAGAGGGGTCAAGAGCTAAAGCATGTTCAGATAGAAAAAGTCATAATGAAAATTATTTTTAATAACATGAGAAAGATGATTTGAACCCTGAGCAAGGAATTGGGGAACCTTTGTTCTGCCAGTTCTTTCCCTAATTCGCTAATGAACATATGCATTCCCTCTGATTTATCTCCTATGTGAAGTGATAGGTTATTTTATCCCAAATCTTGTTGTCAAGTTCTAAAATATAAAAATTCTGTGGTTCTTAGATATACAAAATGAATGGATAGAGCTACACATTGCAAGAATTCAGGAGATACTCTTCCCAACTAACTCTTGTAAACTGAGATACATGATGCTGCAAAATACATTTCAGGATCCCAGTGACAGAGTCAACTTCTTAGTTGCCAAGGAATAGCCCTTCATCATGAAGGCGTGTCAGGATCCTCTCATGGTTGGCAGCTGGAAGCTGAGCCACCACTTTTATGTTTTAACTAGCAAAGGTCTTATGGAGGCCACTCTATGGCATGCCCCAGGAAGGCAAGCTAACCAGGGAATGTTGGCTTGGGTGTGTGTGTGAGAGCACTGCAGTGAGAGCAGCCCAATAGGTGACTGCACGATTCTGTGTAGCATCGCCCCCACAGTTATGTCTCCCGGGAGCCTCAGAGTGTGAGCTTATTTAGAAACAGGGTATTTGTAGATGTAGTCATTTCAGTTAAAATGAAGTCATGCTAGATTACAGTAGGCCCAAAATCCTTAAGAGAAGGCCAGGCAGAGACAGAAAGACATAGAAACCATGTAAAGATAGGGAACAGAAAAAATATATATATATATCTGCAGCCACCAGAAGCTCAACGAGACTAGGAAGAATTTTTCCCTGGAGTGTTCAGAGACACCTTGTCCCTTATTTTCAGACATCTGGCCTCCAGAACACTGAGAATAAATTTCTGCTGTTGTAAACCACCTCACGGGTAGTACTTTGCAATGGAAGCCCTAGGACACACTTAATAGAGTGTCTTGGATGTTTTTATAATCTTAGGTACCATTGCTGTGCCTGGCAAATAGGAGAGGCTGTGTACATTTTTATTCAGTATGTAGATGATTGAATTATAAGCTGTGGTTAATTTCATGGTATTACCTTTTTTTAGTTAAGCTAGCTACGGGCTTTATATTGAATTCAAAACAAAGCAGTGGGAATGCCACTTTAGGGATGTGAAACACTAGGGGAAAGCGTCCCTCCTGAACGGCTATTAATTAACAAAGTCGAAGCATGTGGATGTGAAGAGAAGGAGGGAAGAAAGGAAGAAAAAGAAGATTTGAGAGGCAGGGAATATAGTGCATCAGCATTAGAGAATGACAGAGGCTTATGCTTCTTATATTATTCCTTCTTGGAAACGTAAGATTTCTCTGTGGGGAAGGAGGAGTGTTGGAGCAAAGAGTTTGAAGACTTGAACATTATAGTATTAATGCCAAATGCAACTCAAGACCATGTACCACTCATGATTGTGGCTTGCCCGTAATAAGTTCAGTATATTTGCTTGTGTGATTAAATCACTTCGATGAATGCCAGGCATTTCTGGTTTCTTTGTGACATCTTCTGAATGATGATGATAGTGAAAATGATGATGTGTTTAGTTTCAGCATCTACTGATGCATAGCAGCTGATGTTGCAGTGTGGTGTAGCAAGTCAGTAGAACCCATTTATCAGAATAGTGATGGAACTGGAAACATGAAAGATTAAAATTCATGAAAGACAAGAAAAAGATTTTTTTTTCCATTTTAAGGCTCTTGATACAGCAGGTTTTGATTGATTCAAAGAAGCAAAGGAAGCTCTTCCCTGCTCTGAGATTACTGTGCCAAGCTGTCTTAGATCTGGTCATCTAGCTTACTGTCTGAGAATGCCAGACAGTGATTTAGTGCCTTTCTTCAGATCTCCATCATGGTGAGTGGAGAAGTTGAAAGGATGCCTGCAGGGAGACAAGAATCAATAAGCTTTTGAGGTCTAGGTGTGGAGATGTCAGAACTATCATCACCTGCTTTCAGCAGCCCTGATGTGTTGTTTCGTGTCAGTGGCAAGTATTCTGGAATGCATTTGATTTGTGCAAAGATGTTCCTCAACTTTGTCTACCAAAAAGTAATGTTTAACTTTGACTCTTCCTAAAGGGAGTTATTTTATTTTTATGGCGGGATTGGACTCTTTTACCTCAAGGAGAGAAAAAATGTTGGTTGCAGGAACATTTCTAAGTGAAGAGTGTGGAGACTAGGAAAGCAGATGTGGTTGCTATGAGCTTTGTATAATTGCCCTTGCAGCTTTTTGCCTTCAAAATACAGTTACTCCATTTTATGTAAATTAGAAAAAAAATTGTATCATTTTTCTAGGAATTTTATTTATCATTCAAGTACTGGTAAGTTCAGTCATAGGCCCTGCAAAGAAATTCTCTCAGTGACAGACGGAAAATGTTTCTTGATGTTTCAAAAAAATTACAACCATCATCAAAAAGGCAGCTTCTAAGAGGGTGCTTTAACTTGTTCATTTAATAAAGGGTTTTTTTTCAGAAAGTTGTGTCATTTGCTGATTCTTTGTGATTCTTTCTCCCTCCTTCTGACATCCTTCCCCTCCTCACATGTGTATTTTCTGAAATAAACAATTATCCTTGGAAAACCTACTTTTTCTCTTATTTTCTTATTGATGTATTAGAAGTTGTGATTTTTCACGTGAGTCTACCCTGAAGTATTTGGCATTCAAAATTCCACTCTCTTAATTTCATTTCCCTAAAGGTCCTTTATGCATTCAGGAAAACTCAACAGATTTTACCTTGCCTTGGAAAATTAGATAACTATTCAAACCATGCATATGATAAGCTGTCAAGGAATGTGATGATTATTATAGTGTTGTATCCTGAAAGACATAGAGAAATGTAAACTCAAAAGCTTTCTTTAAATAGATTTGTTTTCATTTTTGTGTAACCATGTCTTTTTTCTTCAGAAGTTGGGTGCAAAATAACATCACCAATTCAATGGACATGAGTTTGAGCAAACCCCGGAAGATAGTGAAGGACAAGGAAACCTGGCTCACTCAATGTATGGGGTCGCAAAGAGTCGTACACAACTTAGTGACTAAACAACAAAAAAATTTGACTGATTTTGCATAGAATCTTTACCATATCCTCATACAACTCTGCTATTAATTACTAAATATTTATCATTAAAATAGACTCCCATTTAACTTAAGTGTGCTTAAAAAGAGTTGTATCTCACTACTTTAAGTGGAAAACCATGTTATTTGCTGTAAATTTTAGGGTAACTATGAGCAAAAGCAATGCTATTAAACTGTCAAAATACCATTGCCTACCAAGGATGAAAACTTGAAGTCTACACTCTGTGAAGGAGAGTTACAAATACTAGAATGATGTTAATGACTCAATGGAGACACTCCTGGACTTGAGAACTGAAAGAAAAATAGCTTGTTCATAATGTGATTTAAAGTTTTCTACTGCCTGTCATTATGCTCTACAAAAAGAAAAAAAAATCTCTCAATATCCTATCTGTCTGGAAAAAACTCTGAATGGTTTTGTTTGTAGATTTCTTTTTAAAATGCAAAAGGAAGCCATTCAATTCCTATTTTAAGAGTATTAGTTAATGAGGTTAAGATTTTGTTTATAAGACTTTAACTGAAATCAGAATTGGGTCATCACCTCCAATGGTTTAGTATTGGCAATCTGAGTTTGAAATAAAGGACAAATGACATAAATTAATGGAGTAAAATTAATGTTGTGATAATATTAAATAAAGCTAATGTCTCCTGCACCTGGAGGGCAATGCAGATGGTAGGCATACCTAATTATGCACCCTGCTGCCTTTAAGTGTACTGATAAAAATCTCTCAGCTGAGTATAAAATATGTTCAATGGCTCCAGACACGTTTGAGTAAGACAGCAAGCATAATACATAAAAACTGTAGCCTAATATATATTTTTTGAGGAAAACATGCAATTCTGTAAGTTAAATGATTACATATTTGCCTGGTTTTTAAAGTAAATCATTCTTAGAGTCATAGTCTTTGTCCTTTCTTTGTATATTAGAATATACATCTGTTCCATTAGGAAAAGATTTTCTCAAATTAACTAGGAAGTAGTTTAAGTTTACATTTTTACTTCCTACGCATTAGTTATAAAGATAAACTTACAATAGAATCCTAAATCAGGTGATTTGATTTCTTACCCTAATACAAATTAGACTGGCCAAATATCACTCAGATATGTATAAATTTGCTCAATTGTTTAAGAAGTAGCTATTCTAGAAAACATGTCAGTAATAATTAATTAGATTATTATTTTTTTTTTACTACCAGTATTTCAGAGATGTCATTGAACTTTACAAAACTTACTAGGTATTTTCTTCCTTCAAGGAATGTGAATTCTGGCTTTGTTTTGTTGCAGTTGGATATCTATGCATTTAAAAGTGCAACTTTCCAAGTTTTAGCTTCAGAATGATTTTTTTAAATGCTTTTAGGATACTTCTTATATACATCCCTTATTTTTCTTATAATTAGATGTATGTCTGTAACCCACTCCAGTGTTCTTGCCTGGAGAATCCCAGGGACGGGGGAGCCTGATGGGCTGCCGTCTATGGGGTTGCACAGAGTCGGACACGACTGAAGAGACTTAGCAGCAGCAGCAGCAGCTGTAACCTCTGTGCATGCTAAGTCACTTTAATTGTGTCCAACTCTGCGAACTTATAGACTGTAGCCCACCAGGCTCCTCTGTCAATTTCTCCAGGCAAGAATATTGGAGTGGTAGCCATGCCCTCCTGCAGGGTGTCTTCTCGACCTAGGGATTGAACCCTTGTCTCTTACAACTCCAGTATTGGCAGGCAGGTTCTTTACTACTAGTGCCACCTGGAAAGCCCATTTATATAACCTACATTTTTAAAAAATGGCAAGTAAAATATTGTTCTTCAGACACAGTTTTTATCAAAATAGATCTAATGCCAGATGTTCATTTTATGATAAAGGATGCTGGCTCATTTTTTTAAAAATTCAGGGCCAGGGAGCATATAATTTCTTCGTCTTTTGTTCTTTAATCTTAAAGCTAGTGAATAAAGGAATTATACATTTAAAAATATACATTTGTAATGTTTCTTGGCATTTGGATAAAAAAATGGGAATTAGATTCAACTCAGTCATCTACATTTATTGTTAAGTACCTATTAGTCCTATTCAGTAGTTAATATTTTTATAGCTTTTCCTTTCTGTAACAGGTATTCATGTAACAAAGCCATCAAGTCTCAACACCCACTTTGACTGCCTTGAATGAATGTAAGTCAGAGCTGATGAATGTCTTACACTGAAGGAGCTCTAGATTTCTCTGAAATCCATCATGGGCCTCTGGGTCTCAAGGCCCTGGATTCATTTCCTGGCTTGGTCCCAGAGTGAAGGGCAGTTGACCACTTGGGAGTCTCTGCCTCCTTGACTGTAAAAGGGAAACGATAGCATCTTCCTCACAGCTTCATTAGTGTCAAATGAGATGATGTATCTGCTCATGGTGGCACTAGGTAAACTGAGAGACATATTTTTAGTATTTCTTAAGTTAGTGTAACTTCAGAGCTGCTGTAATACCTGTAGTGAAATTGTGGGGGTCATCTAGAGTAGAATGTGCTGTCACTAGTCTTAAATTATATCCCAATTTTGAGATAAACTTGTCAAGTGTCCTCTTAGTTTCTCATCCTAGAAATGTCCTCATACTTTGTTAGAACGGAAAGCAAAGTTAGAAAGTACTCCAGAAGAGCTGAGAATGACATAATCTCATTGGTTGATGAAGCAAATGTGTCACTCCTTAACATTTTAAATAAGATATTTTAGTATGGGAGTTAAAGCCTAGTGAGAGACTTTATCATCAATCTGAGCCCCATCTCTTGCATAATAACCACAGTTTCTAACTTTGAAAGTAAATGGGAAGTTGTTCAATATTCATCACCCCATAATCTCTCCTGGTCTTCTGTGTTTAATTAATAGGAAAAGTAAACTTTATTTTCATCTTCCTTTTTAGGTACAGTCTTTTCAGAAGGGAGGGAATGAAGAAATGAGCTTGGTAGACTAAACAGTCATCTAGAAGGAAGTTGGTGAGATCAGACTGTCAGATCCTCCTTTCTTAGATATTTCATCAAGTGATTGATACTGAACAAGTTGGGGAAATGTAAGGTGGGAATTGTATGAACTACTAGTAATTAAATGCTTCAGTCCCTTCCCTTCCACCACCCTTCGCCCCACCCCAAGGATTTAAGGAAACATGAGGTTTTAAAGAGGACTACTCCCAAGTGACAATCACAGTTGATTATAAAATCAGCTTCAAGGTGTATGATCTGCCTCTTGATGGTTCACACTGTTAAAGATTGAGGTGAGAGCCTCTGTTTGGATCTTGCAGCATGCTTCTCTTTAGGTGTGATGAAGGGTGACATTTTTCTGTACTAGAGAGCAGATGACTAGTACATGTAAGCCTAATTTCTAGGTTTGGACATTGGGAGGGGTAAGCCTATAAAGTATTCTCAGTCCCCACTTGTTAATAAAATGGTTTATGGGTATTTACAAAAGAAATCATGCTTTTCAATTACCTAAATATTGGAAGTCAGTTAAGAGTGAAGAATCACCTTAAACCTTTATAAGGCACTGAAATCCCAATGAATGTATATGTTTATACCAGCTGTGCAGAAGTGATCCTTTGCAGGTAGATGAGCTCCTGAGAAAGTTGGAAATGGAAGTCCTAAAGTGGAGAGATGTTGGTAGGTTTTCCCTGATGACCATGAGTCACATATTTCTTGGTAATCTGTGATGATGTGGGGCTTCCCCTGTAGCTTAGCTGTAAAGAATCTGCCTGCAGTGTGGGAGACCTGGGTTTGATCCCTGGGTTGGGAAGATCCCCTGGAGAAGGGAAAGTCTACCCACTCCAGTTCTGGCCTGTATAGTCCATAGTATCAAAAAGAGTCAGACACAACTGAGCAATTTTCATTGTGATGATATTACTTAGAAACCTTAACTTTTTCAAGTGAAAACAAGAAAAAATTATTAAAGAAGCTTTAACTTTCCATACAGGGGTTCTAAATACTAGAGAAGATAGTTTAGTTGCTAAAGAATTTGAATGGGATTGTGGAAAATGTTCCCTACTTGAAGGAGAAGAAAATGAAATTAGAGCCATTAAGTCTTTCCTTTATTAAAGCCAGATACTTAGTTTTGCCAGATATATTTCTTAATGCAGATAATATCTTCTAAATAAGGGTTTTAAAGTTGAAGTAGGTAATAGATGTGAAAGTTTTTAGTCTCAAAGCATCAGATCAGTTCATTTCAGTCGCTCAGTTGTGTGCGACTCTTTGCAACCTTGTGAACCACAGCATGCCAGACCTCCCTGTCCATCACCAACTCCCAGAGTTTACCCAAACTCATGTCCATCGAGTTGGTGATGCCATCCAACCATCTCCTCCTCTG